>CM055824.1:15376097-15670915 GCA_029582265.1 Zoroaster sp. YZ-2022
AAGTATTTCAACATTTTGACTGATTTTGACCCTTGTAGTAGTAGTAGTAGTAGTAGTAGTAGTAGGAGGGTTAAGTTGTAAATGGTGTAGTTTGATAGATCTCTTTGAAACACAAAGTGATATAGTGGCACCTACAGCTAGCGGCTTTATAAAGAAAGAGTTCACCTTTAAAGATGTCTATCACCCATGTTTGATATAGGAGACCAAAAAAAAAAAAAACACAATTTAAAAAGCCAACGAATTTTGAAAGATAATGTCATTATTAAACAAACAAAAAATAATAATGAAATTCGATTGTCGGGAAAAAGCGATATTTAAAATGCGCTTGATTCTAAATTGACAGTCGCGCTGTACATGTACATGCATGTACCAAATCCAACAATTGGGGTACCATTTTTGCTGCACGATGATGGATTCTGGAGGATTTGGGATGGTTTCTAGCAAAAATGGGAGTAAAGGGTTTTAAAAATGTTTGTTTAAAAGTCCAATCACAATTCATCAGATATAGGATCTCAGTAATTAGTGACAACAGAAGTTTGCATTATTCAATGTAAATTCATTCACAGCTTCAGTCTCCACTCTTTAAGAATTCCGTGTCCCATTGAACTTTCTTCAAGTTTGCACCAGCCATATGGTATTATTACGGGTATATCTCTTTATAATAGATGCGCATACTATGTACATGTACTTGCAAGTGTTTATGTAGCAGAACAATGAACAGCTGTGAAACAAAAATACCCCAAGGATAAAACACGGTCATGTTTGCGACACCCCACAAAATCGTGTTTGTCATATTGATACCCTGCATATTTTCACCTTGGCCAGGGCCGGTAAATTTACCCTTATTGACGCGGATACGACCGACCCTGTCATCGGCTATTCAGAGTACATGCACTTAACGAAAGCTTATTATAGAAATTTCACCCTGTTTTCTTGTGTGCGTCCTTCGTAAGCCAATTAGCCAATATCCTATTTTCGGAATGAGAGTTTTTCACAGGGCTGCCCTGTAAAAAAAATAAAAAATTAAATACCAAGTTTCAGCATCATCAGGAGTACAAATGTACATCTTGAAGCTCTTGCCTTAGGCCAACAAAAAAAAGTCTCCAGTTTCTGGTCTCTGTGCGCGTCGCCTCAGATTACTCAATTTCCTTTTTTTTTTTTTTTTGTGCTATGAAACGATGTCTAATTGCAGCCAAAATTGCTGGATCGATTGAAATTCTGCCACGTTGTGTTTTAAACAACTTTTTCACATATATACATGTATGGGTGTGAATGTATGGCCTCTCTTAGCCACCACCGTACTTTGTGTATGGGAATTTTTGTCGGGTTACTACCGTGCTACATACACGTACATTGTACATGCATATGACATAAAACACAATAAATGGGGCCACTTTGCATCCGTCACGTTAGCAGTTTTTCTAATGGTTGTTATTTATTTTCAAGTACCTGAAACCGACTAAAAAGTGTTTCAACATGTGAATGGACATGCAGGCTTATACTAGAACTAATTTTAGTTGATTTATTTAATTTATTTATTTAAAAAAAAAAAATTTTTACCCTCAAATTTCCATAAAAATTGGACGGAAAAAGTTACCGCACTTTTCCGTCCATTTGTTGATAGAAATTTTAGGGTAATTAAAAAAATAATAGTAATAATCAACTCAAATTATCTTTAGGATAAGCATACATGTCTATTCAAATGTTGAAATTCTTTTTTGGTGGTTTCAGATATTAAAAAAAAAATTACAACCATTAGAAAAACTGCTAACGTGACGGTAGGAAAGTGGCCCCCTTTATTGTGTTTTATGTCATATACGTGTACAACATCATTGTACATGCGTGTAGATCACTTAAAAAGAAGAAGTTGAAGACGACCTACATGTACACGTATGACCACAAACTTTTCTTTTTTTTTTGCCTAGATATTTAATTTACTACCATACATGTACATGTATACCCTAGAGGAGATTCTCCATTAAGTTCATTTGTGACATTTTAAAATAACAAATTTAAAATGATCAATTTATTTTTCAAGGTACGTGTACAGTAACATGCATACTTCATGTAATTAAGGGAAGGTAACTCATTGGTCATATTGACAAAACTGCTTCTACATGTGTACAAGAAGTCTCTTTGAATTGGGGGGGGGGGGGGTTATAAATGATGATCTGAAAAAGTACCTGATGTGCAAATCTTACAAAAACATTAACCCTAACCTTCCCAAATCCTCCAAAATCCTCTTTGCTAAAGTGAAGGATTTTGAAGGATTGATGTTATTAGGCATACTTGCCTTTCCATGGTTACATGTACATCCATGTTTGTTGTAGTGATTGCAAAGTCGGTGCTTACATGTAGGTCAGTGGACACTGTTTATTGCTCCATGCATGCAGGGAGGGTCTCTGGCCATGTACATGTACATGTGTGTAAGGACACAATACTGACCAACTTTCATGGGGTACAAAATGATCTTGATTTTCTTAAATAATTTGACTATTTTGAACTGTTTTTTATTTTAGATAATATTTGTATATGTTTAAGAGACAAATAAAGATAAAATAAAGTGTGAATACGTGTTGTGTCACTTTTAATTCACGTTTACAAATCGATTTTATTGCCAAAATGGCGTCTAAAAACGGGACATTAATTGAACAAAAGTTCATCAAATCAAACACTTTACGTATCCCTTACTTATTTTCCTCACGATGTGCATATAACTTGAGTAACTTAATGAAGAAATAAACTGGCTCCTAAAAAAAAATTTAAAAAAAATTTCACGAACCTCAAAAATGATCGCTAAATCTGTGTTCACGTTAGTTACACATCGTGTCCGCCAAATCATACGATGTTAAAACGGCCAGATATTTTTTTTTACAAAACTCATCCTTACAAACTAAGCTATTTTTTATTGGGAATAAGCTACATACTCATGGTGTAAACATTTTTTTGCTTTGACTTTTATTGTTTGGTACTAGACTGAAAAGTGTACACCATGTAACTTACGTTAACTTTCACACGCCAATCGAGAAAATACAACAGGGAGGAAAATCTACTTGGCACATTATCTCTCCAGTGCTATTTTCAAGTACAAGGGTGTCCATTCTCATGACTTCCAAGTAAATTACAACTATCCACCAATATTTTTTTTCACCACCTGTGTCCCATTTTTGTCAGCCAGTATTGTGTCCTTACACATGTATCACAGATTAGAAACCCATTATGTGTGCATACATGTCATGTGCTTGCTTTACTACCGAATGGTTTTGGAGGATTCAGGTTATGTGTAAGCAAATGGGCCTAGTTAGGGTTAATAATGTAATCAAAAAGATCAGATTTCCCATTAATCACCCTTCAAAACTTCAAAAGCTGACACTCCGTAATCCAAGTAATTAAAAAAAAAATTGTCCTGGCATCTCCGTGTACTGACACCTTGTTCTGGATATAAATCCTGATATGAGTGTACTGGGTGCCAGGGTCCTCAAGTTTTTTTAAATTATTTATATCATTAAATTTGTCCAGAGCTGTTGAATGCTGCACATATGGCTGGCATGCTAGTGAAAATTAGAATTTCCCCAGGGACTGGAATAAAAACAGTGTCTAGATGAGCATTGAGCAGCCTACAACAATGTCACATAGAATGTTGCAGAGCTATCTGCATGTACATTGTACACTGTTTACTGTATCACAAAATTTGTTATTAAAAAGAAAATAGAACAGTTTTTCTTTTTGCTTTTGATGAAGACTCGCTTGATTAGAAACGTAAGGCCACCTGCATGTACTTTGGTTGGTTAAGCAGTTAACGTTAACCCTCCTACTATAGCTGCACTTTAGTGGCAAGTAACTATAGTGGTCAAAACCAGTCAGCTTCCTGTTTTGACTGTTGACTCAACTGTGCACATAGGGGCATTTTTGAATGGTTTTTACTGTCATTTTGACCACCCTGAACAATACAAGACAATGCTTTTACCAGTCAAAAATGGTCAACTCATTTTGACCTGTAAATGTACTTGCTACACGTAAGATTTGACAGTGTTTGACTTTTAAGTGCACTAGATATACCTTGGCAAGTATATCAACATTTTGACTGATTTTGACCCTTGCAGTCATTGAATGGTTAAAGGGGAAAATATTGTCACAATCAACAGGGCATGGAATCGGAGTGCTGGTTTTAGATTAACTTGGTGACTGAAAAGTAATACCCACGTGACAAGGTCATTTTTACCGTTGCCGCTGCATGAATGAGCCAGTAAATTTCAGTCACTGTGTGTTCATCTAGGACACTGATTCCATGCCCTGTTGAAAGTCTGCTCGGATCATGACGATATTGGCCCTTTTTAATTAATCTAAAACTTAACTTATTGTCATTTATCCTGAGAGATTATTCTGTCAGAAGTGCTTCCATCTTTAGAGAATTTCAAATTTTTGGGAAAATATTAAAAACAGCCGTTCATTGTTTAAAACTAGAGGGTTGAAAATAAATGATGTACAGACACATGTACAATTGTACATGTGTGTTTTTTTCTTAACCCTCTCAATACCGAATTGTTTTGACATAAACAACCGCTGGTGACCACATTGTTTGACCACTCAAGCGTGAAGCACACATTCTTACACAACAGAAAGCTCGTGTTCAAAGGCCAATTTTACAAACTCTATTATCACCTTGAAGATATCGTTTTACAGAAAAATAAGTAATAATAATTATCTTACTTATTTAATTCCCTTTCATATAATCCAAAAATCATTAAGATCGGTCAATAAATGTCCAAGTTCTCAATCTTTGTTTCGTCAGTGTGATCTGTAAACTCAAACACTTTTTTGTACACAAACAAATGGCACTCCGTAGGTGTTTGGCATTTCGGATCTTTCAACTCCAATTTGAAGGGATTGCATAATAGCAACCTTAATTTATTTCACCATCAATGGAAAGATCGGGATCCGATCTTTCGCTGTCCAACCATTGTAAGCTTGGGTATGGAGGGTGAACATGGACAAAACTACAGCTTTATAACAAATGGCCTTTATGCTCAGGCTAGAGTGCTTTTTTGTGTGGAAGCTTGGTCGACAAAAGTCGCCTATGGTAAAGAAGAGGGGGTATGAGTGCAGTCAACAAAAGTCGCCTATAGTAAGGAAAGGGTTAATACCAATGTGGTACCTTGCCTTTAATCTTCGTGGTAATCTGACTTTCTGCTTGTTCAACCTTAACAACAGTTGACATTTACATCCCCCACGGATGCAAACACGTACCTGAGTGAGGTGCGCCTTGTATTCATTACAGGACGTCAAAAATATGACACCTGATGTTTTGACGCACCTCCCGTATTATTTCTAGACTTCAGCTAAACAGATTTTTCATCTCTGCTCCGTTCCGTCCCTCCATCCATCCTGTCTCCCTGATTGATTTTAATGATTCCCAGTCTGTATTTGATTGATCGCCATGGTTACGACTTCACCAACTCACACCATTGCATCCAGACGGGTGTCAAATTTCAATTTTGGCTCTTCCCTGTGTCCTTGTTGGGAAAATTCATTTCTCACTTTGAAAATGCAATAGCTTTAGAGTCAATTACCGGGGTCGACTTTTGTCCTCCAAATCGATCATCCCAGGGCAAGTAAAATAACATGTATGATGGTCACTACAGCACAGTGGTTTAAAACTTTACATGACCCAGACATCAGTACACTTCAGTACAAAAAACGGTCAAAACATTTATCAAAATTACCAAGAATTTGCACATACCTCTTCTGGACTAAGGAAATGTATTTTTAACGTCAGCAGAAACTTCATTCATGAAATTTTGCCGATAATTTTGTATAAAAATAAGTTCACTTTCAAGAGAGGGCGCAATTCAATTGAAAATTGTAGTGCGCCCTCTCGCAACGATGAATTGCATTTCGCGTAAACCCGTCGTGTAAAACAACGTTTTTTTGTTGAAAACAGCGTCCTGAAAAATCGTATTTTGGGGTGTAAAATTTCATTTGCGCTAATTTGCCGTAAATTTCTAGTCACAACGGATAGTTACTCTATCAATATATAACAAATTTATGGCATTCCATCCAGGCCTTTTCTGGCATATTTTGAAAATGTGTGACCCTAAATTTGTAAAATAATAACATTTTTGGGCCATTTTAGTTAAAGATTTCAAAGCATAATTGCACTATCATACAATTATCGGTCCGCATTATACTTTTACAGTTCGAAAGACTATTTAATAAGCAAAATTAACAAGCAGTATTTTTTTCTCAAACCATTTGAAATATGCCTTAGCAGATGCTTTTTAAAATATTAGGATGTGTGTTTTTTGTCTGTTTAACTCATGTCATTCTATACAAGCTAACTAAAATTTCTTAAAAATGGGGTAATAAATTTCAAAAAAGCAATTTTGGTTCTTAAAACTGGATCTTCATAATCAAGTAAACAATTATTTTAATTTATCTCAGAAAAAAAAATCGGACCCGATGTCTGGGTCTTAAACCACTGTGTACAGGGTATGTTTTATACAGGATGTAGTGATGTAACTCCCGCACTGTGGTCTCCCACGTATTGGTATACCGAGTATAAAACTTCATCAGTGGGATTTTTTTTAATTTAATTTTTTTTTTTTTTTTTACGCAATTCGCCCCACACAAGGCCAATGGCCACTCATAGGTGGGGGCTACTAAGTCATTGAGTTGTTACAACGACTCCACACTGAAGAAACCAGCCCCTCGCACCGAAACAAGACAAGTTAATAACCAGCCTCTTCACGGTGCGAATAGGACTGGGAGGGGTAACTAGTCCAGAACAAGGCAGTTATTAAACTGCCTCTGCCCCTATAAGCAATTATGGTTAAGTGTCTTGCTCAAGGACACAAGTGTCACGGCCGGGATTCGAACCCACACTCTGCCGCCAACACCAGAACCTGAGTCCAAGCTAGACCGCTCGGCCACGACACTCCACAAAATAATATTGTGTGGGAGTATTTGTTTGAAGCCAAGGATGTTTATTTTTAAGGCAATGGGTATTTCGAGTACCGGAATAACAAATGTATCCACACCCAAATTAAAGAGGGGCTCTAAGGTCAAATTCAGTTTTCATTTTCCGGGAGATAGAGTCCTTGTGAAAGTGGAAAAAAATACCACAAGTCTGTAATACCTCACATTAAAATGGTGTAAAATGCCATTGTATTTGATACCCTTCCAGCGTGAAATTTGTTAACATTCCAAAAACATCCAATGACGTCACATTTCAAATATATGGGTCTGTACATTTTTGTACGGGGAATTTTTTAGTTTATTCCTGAATCTCCATGATATTCCATCAAAACAGCATTGAATTTGACTTTATGACGAACAAAAAATTCCTGTATGTCATGTTTCAAATTTCGCACTGGAAGAGTATCAAATAAAATGACATTTTACACCATTTTAACGTGAGGTTAGAGACTACAATGTATGTGATATTTTGAGGGACCCCATTGTCCGAGACCAAAACAGATATGATTTTTGAAATCCTCATGAAAAACTATGGGAAACCAAGCAGTATGGTGCAAAAAAAAATTTTTGAAGTGAAATCTGAACCGGCCTAATATACATAAGATTTTAATTTTTTTTATTTATTTTTTTATGAAAGGTTGCCAAAACACAAGGCTCTTAAATGCCACTCAAAGTGCAGGCTAGAACTAAAGGAGGTGGTGAGAATACAAAATAAATAAATAAATAAAAATAAAAATACTCGCAAAAGTTGAAATTTGCCATCACCTGACGCTTTTCCGTCAATACTTGGCGCTTTCCCACCTGACTGAAAGATTACTCCACTCTAAGATGTGCATTCACATTGCTCTTGAATGTCTGAAGATCATCCATGATAAGCGATGATCAAAAAGGTGAGCATTATAAGAATTATTAAAGTATGTATGTACATGTACATGTACATGTATGTCAAACATGTGGAATGTATACGTATCAGAGGTTTACATGTAATTTATAACAAGCCTCATACATTTACATGTATGTAAGTAATCTTTAGCTCCTCTGCCAGTCTGTTTACAACATGTATATGTACCCTTTACTCTCAAGAATCCATGTTTTTCAGTAACGGGAAATTTAGCAGTGAACATGCACTGTTTGCATTCCACAGTGCCGCCTAAATGCAATGATCCGGTGCTGGCATACAGACAAGAGGGGGGTACGTGCTACAAGGAAGTTTGTTAACATTACATTCTTTGCGATTCAAGCTTTCTGTTTTTCCCCCCGGATTGTTGAAAGATCTGTGCCTCTTTCCTTCAATTGTGAAGGGATAGTGACAGGGATTTTCCCATGGCTCCTTATCTTTTCATGGGAAAAACATGGAACATATACATGTACAATGTATGTAATCTTCTTATTTAAAGGAACAAATGCCCATTGTTTGGGAATGAATGGAAAATATTGGGTGCCTGTCGTTATACATGACACGGTGTACTGGGCAGAAAGATCTTTTAATAATAATAATAATAATAATGTGTGGACTTATATAGTGCACATATCCACCAACTGAGTGGTGCTCAAGGCGCATTATATTATTACCCCTGCTCATAAGGCTCATAAGGCTCATAAATCATTCCTGAAACCATCTCAGCTCCCTGGGGAGTATACAGCTCAATTGCTGCCATTACAGCGCATATAGGGCTAATCAACCAACTCTGCCCTCACATGTACCCATTTAACCCCTGGGTGGAGAGAAGCAATTATGGTTAAGTGTCTTGCTCAAGGACACAAGTGTCACGGCCGGGATTCGAACCCACATTCTGCTGCTAACACCAGAACTTGAGTCCGGCAAGCTAGACCGCTCGACCACGACACTTTTGAAGGAAAGGTACAGGTACATGTTACAGCATTGGTAATAGTTGGATAACTGATTCTCTAAGTATGCTTACATGTACTCTTTGATCCATGATACAGTGAACATTAAACAACCAACCTGTGAAAGGTTCAGCTTATTACGTTGTGTCAATTATCAGAAAATATAGAAAATGCAATTCACTTTTTTTTGGTATTAATTCTAACATGGAATTTACAAATCTTAAACTGGAAATTAGTTCACTTTTTTTCTTTTAAGTGACAGCAGACAGCACATTATACAAATTATTTCTAGGGAAGATTAATACTATCATTGGCTTTTTATTAATTAAAACAACTACATGTACTTGTTGAATTTTTCATGTAAAACTTACTTACATTTTGTTATTTTTGAATTACTAATTACCAATTACCTTACCATTAAAGATATCTCCCGTGTTTAGCTCAAGAGACCAAAAACAAAAGCGAACAGATTTTGAAAGATAACATCGTAACAAACAAATTTTTTAAAATTAAATTCAGATGTCAGAAAACGTATAAAAGCCATATTTAAAATATGCTTGATTCTGATTGACAGCCGTGCTGGCCAATTGGACACTGCACACTGCAAGCTGCAAGCTGAGGATTAAAACAGTGGGCCATCATTATTAACCCTAACTCCCTAGGCCCATTTGCTTACACATAACCTGAATCCTTCCTAACTCCCTAGGCCCATTTGCTTACACATAACCTGAATCCTTCCTAACTCCCTAGGCCCATTTGCTTACACATAACCTGAATCCTCCCTAGGCCCATTTGCTTACACATAACCTGAATCCTCCCTAGGCCCATTTGCTTACACATAACCTGAATCCTCCCTAACTCCCTAGGCCCATTTGCTTACACATAACCTGAATCCTTCCTAACTCCCTAGGCCCATTTGCTTACACATAACCTGAATCCTTCCTAACTCCCTAGGCCCATTTGCTTACACATAACCTGAATCCTCCAAAATCCTTCAGTAGTAAAGCAAGCACATGACATGTATGCACACATGTGTTTCTAATCTGTGATACATGTACATGGCCAGGGACCCTCCCTGCATGCATGGAGCAATAAAACAGTGTCCACTGACCCAAGCACTGACCTTGCAATCACTTCAACAAACATGGATGTACTGTATGTGTACTATGGAAAGGCAAGTATGCCTAATAACCTCAATCCTCCAAAATCCTTCCCTTTAATAGCAAAGAGCATGTAGCATGTAACCTCAATCCTCCAAAATCCTTCACTTTAGCAAAGAGCATGTAGCATGTAACCTCAATCCTTCAAAATCCTTCACTTTAGCAAAGAGCATGTAGCATGTAACCTCAATCCTTCAAAATCCTTCACTTTAGCAAAGAGCATGTAGCATGTAACCTCAATCTTCCAAAATCCTTCACTTTAGCAAAGAGGATTTTGGAGGATTTGGGAATGTTAGGGTTAATTTGAGGTTTTAATTTACTGGTACTAATTCTTGACGGATTTTTTATTCATTCAATGTCTCAAGTGAAAGCTTATAACTTCTTAACCCCAGAACATTTAAATTTATTTTTTACCAAACACGGGCAATATAATTATCTTCAAGAGTACACTGTGACACAAGTAAAACATTTTACTAAGAAAAGACAATGTGTTTTTTTTTTTTTTTTTTTTGGGGGGGGGGGGGGCCCCCTCCATTTATTTAATTTGTGATAAAGTGCATCAAACCCTCTCTCAAAACAGCTGTGTTCAAGGCTTAACGTTTAAATCATGAAACCTCCTAACTGGAGTACATGTAGATATGTAGAGGATCAATGGTTATGACAAACTATGACTTTATTCACAAGTTGGGTTTCAAACGGTCTAGCAAAGCACTCAAAGGAGAGTGTTTTTCAAAGACCACAAACATATACTACTCAAAACAATTTAGGGAACACCGGAATAATCTCAGTTAAAGCACAATTTCAGATAAACACAATGTTTCACAGAATTGATGAGAAACAACTGCACAATGAAACAGATGATAAAGGATGCATGTAGTGATTACACATTTCATGACATGACTACTGAAAGAGAGAGGGGGTTGCAAATGAAAATCCCGGTTCATGGAACATTTCAAACCTATTTGATGTTAAAAATGTATATATATCCGGTGTTCCCTAAGTTGTTTTGAATAGTATATATATGTAATTTATCATGACGTCTAAAATGTCATGAAATGCTTGCCATGTGCAGTGAAACTGCAGCCCCCCAGTATTACGATTGCAAAAACAAACAGCCGTGATGAAATTACATTTGTACAAATAATTAACATTCTTTTGAGTGAAAACAAATCGTTGCACCGGGAAAAGCACTCACAGGTTGAAGCAGGTTTCAAGATTAAACATTTTGGGGCATCTGAAACACTGCATAAAATACCTTCTCAGAAAGTCCAATTATTATCTTGTGGTGAATTTGGTTTCAAGACATGATTAATGTCAAAGGACAGAGTAACACAAGTTGACCACTGACTCCATTTAAACCATTGTGAGCCACATCATCATTGCATTTACAACACCAGAATTTCCTGCAGTCTTGCAAACCAATTTTAAGTATGATTTGAAGTTTTGAAGCTCTATGGAGATATAATCTTTCAAAATCCATAATTTATTTAGTCATTTTATGTTTCCTTTGCAAAAATAATACTTGAGACGGGAAAAAGCCACTCCACAATTTCGTTTCCTCAATTTGTTTTTGAAGCTTGTTAATTCTTGTTTTTGGTTTTTGGTCCTTTGCCAGAACACCGCATCCGAAACAAAAGAGGAAGAGTCAAATTAAAATACTGCAAAAACAAGCTCAGCGGATAGAGCAGGGGGTGAAGGAACAAAAAAGGTTCCAACATTTCAACCTTCCCCCCAATAAAATAAAACCACCCACGTTGCACAAAGTAGCCATGTTCTCAACCTGCAGTAAGAGCTGCATATATTCTCCCTGTGATCGTACATTAATGTCGGACTCTCCCCCCCCAAAAAAAAAAACGGGGTGAGGGATGGCGGTGTTTTGTTAAACAGCTCCTCATAAAAAATTGGAATAAACCAAGGTGGAGGGTTTATGACATGACAGTTTTACAGTCTTGGAATGGCTGTGTTAGGAGTTTGTACCATATCCCCTGTGGGTTTGTGTCATGTCTGGAATGAGGCCAAAATTGGCCAGGTTGTTTCGTTTTTGATCTGAGAGATTTATTTTGTTGTTGGTATTTTGTTTTTGTGTAGCTTTTAAAGAGAAGGTATAAAATTGGTATTTTGGTCTCTTAAGTTCTGATGTACTTAATTGGGAATAACATGTGACTTTTCTGAACAGAAATATTACAAGAGATGTTTGATACCACATGTACATGTACATGTACATGTTACAGTACAGTACATTCATTTCAACTCTCTAGTTTTCAAGAAATATATGTGACCATCCACCACAAAGGGGCTGTAAAGTCGAAAATTTCACATTTGGAGGTTCATATATTTTTGGAAAGAGTATATCATAAGGTTTAAAATGATACCAAACACAAGTCATTCCTACATTCCTACATTCCTACACGAAGTTATGGCGTATCAAAGTCATTACACTGGTTACTTACACTTTCATATAAACTTCATGTAACCTTACTTTTTGTACAGATTTATGAACTCATTGCCTGAAAGAAAACGTGGTTTTCATGATTTTTGAAATTGAATTTAATTCTGAAATTTTCAGAACTAAAGGAGAATATTTCAAACTTTTCATTTCTAAAAAAATACCAAAATGGACAACCGACTGATTTTTCATGCATTCCAAGCCGTACTGCTAAATCAATGTGTGCGACTTTACAGCCCGTTCGTGGTGGACGGTCACATATAATGTATCCTTAAACCATGGAGGTAGAAAAATTTTGAAAGTTTCACCACACGTGTACATGTACATAAATGTATTTTTAGAAAACGACATGAGAAAACTGTAACATGTTTTTTTATGCTTGTATGTTTTTATGTTGAATAAATTTGACATAATGCATACTTGAGTTCTTTCGGGTGACACCATGTATTGATCTCTTCTTGGAAGAAGTGATGACTCTGAGAAGAGCCGGTTTGGTTTGTTCTCAACGGTTCGACTTATAGTCTGCTCTAGTCGTCATTCTCCTGATGACGTTGCTAGAGCAGACTAGTCGAAACGTTGAGAACAAACCAACCGGCTTTTCTCAGAGCCATCACTTCTTCCAAGAAGAAATCATTACATGGTGTCACCTGAAAGAACTCAAATATCTATCTCCACCATGCAAAGCCTCAAATCCTATAACAATTCCTGTTTTCTCTAAGAGCGCCCAGCAGGGTGGATATGTGCGCGCTACAAATCTTTATTATTATTATTATTATTATTATTATTATTATTAACATGAAAGCACTTGAGATAATAATTCCTCAGCATGGTTTATACCAAGTTTACACCAAGTACATGTACATGGAAGTTTTTAGATAAAAATCACTCAGTAACATTACCTGATAATTACCAATGTATATCCTCCATGCTTTTATTAAAACGGTTTTCACTCTTGCCTTTTCATTAAGTTTACTTTGTAAAAAAAAAATAATAATAACTTTGTGTGAATCCTTCATTCTAAGTCTTGAAAAAATACATGTACCAATGTACATATAACAGGAAAAAATGCATTGTATGACACATACATAACACGTACATGTAGAAAGACCAAATTTCGTAATGCAGACACATTCCAAAAAGAGAGGGTTTTCCCATCTTTATGCAGATCTGATTCCAGGATGTGAAGTGAAATTTAACTTGTTTGTATTGCATCCTTACACCCCTTGAGGCCAACGAACTCTGCCAAGGCATTGCGATAAGTAATATCTATTGTTAGCCAGACAAATACTTTGGGGCAAACTTTTGAGAAGGTTATTTAATTTGGGGCTTTTTTTTTCTTTCTACCCCCGCGGTATCACCATAAGCAATCACGTCAAGCCAAAGGTGAGAATTGGATATGGACGAAGTTTATTAGGAAACACCGAGGCGTGAAGAATCCATTGAAATCAAGTTGTAATCTGTTGGTAACAATGTAGAATAACAAATAGGTGAAATTCCTGTATTTGTGAAAAACAACATCATATATACGTACACCTGTACTTGTACATGTTTCCGTGTGTGGGACAATGAGTAAGAGAAAAAAAACTTTGCATTTGTACGATAACATTTTTCCTTTATTTTGTGACTGACGGCATTTAATTTGGAATGGAAAATTTGGCCATGTTGTTTGTCGGAGGTCGTACATGCTCTGTGGTCGCTACAGAGTATCTGTAGTTTCCTTTTATTGGGGTTTTTATCTATAGTAAACAAGGTGAAAACGATTTGTTATTATTCCTTCAAACTTAAATACACAAGAGATAAGATACCGAAGAAAAAAATATTTAACAAGGACGACCTCAAACGCACAAGAGATAAGATACAGGAGGAAAGAAAACCAATTAACAAGGACGTAGTAACATTGTAGATCTATGCAGACATAATTTTCATTCATAATGTGTTTCATTCATCGGGGAGAAAACATATATTGACTCTTATGTCACAACAATTAGAAAAGAAATAATGTGATGTGACAAATTTCTTATAGGTTGCTAACCAACGACCCCAGAAACGACTGTCACAAGTGATTTGAAGGTTCCCACTTTGAATAATTAGCCCCTTCTGTTTTGCAATACCGTAATCACACACAGCTATGTGTCCACACATATGCCCGCCCGCACAGCAGTCCTGGTAATCAATCATGTATCCCCTCCGATCCCATCCCTGAGTATGGAATGGAAGAGTCCAGTTATGTATAATACAGCGCTGTCTTTTTCCTCTGCAGGTCACTCCCACTTATGCATTTGGAGAGACAGGTCTGTGGTCCACGTTCCTGTGTGTCTGTCTGTGTGTGTGTATGTTCAGTACATGCTACACGTAGCTCTGTTCGGATCCTTTTACAGTGGAAGACTCTTGTGGGGCTGAACTAACGAGGAGATAAATGTTTAAGCGAGGACATCTCATTATGGAATAACTGCTATCCACGAGAGATATAAACAAGTCCATTTCTGCAAGAGTCATTAAACAGGATAGGGATGCTGAAGACATTACACCATAGCAGTGAGTATATTTGTCAGGGATAATTCTGTGAGATAGATCGCAAGGGCAATCTGATTGTATTGCAGCAAATAGTGATTTATCTTGGCAAGGTTGACAGTCAGTGTACATGTTCTCAACATCATCTAGGTGTACGGAAGGACCAACCTTGGACTTATCCGGGTTTATGAACTGAACTACAGAAACCGCAGGAAATGTGACTCTTCCTGGATCAGTATGTGTCGTTTTTAGGTAATGACAGAGAATAGAAACATTCTTTAACATTTGAATAATTTTTGCCAGTTAAAAAAACATCAGTCTATTGCCTGGAATCACATGCCAAGTTAACAGTGATTACTGCTCGGTGCTGATTCAGACAGGCCTTTTGGGCTGTGAATTGCATGAAAAAACCATGACTTCCAACTTCCTAATGAGATTACTGAAGCGGGGCTCGGGGCCGCCGCGACCCCAAGTCGACTTGCACGCCCTGTTCACCAGCGCTCAGATGAGCACGATGATTCTCCACGGACAATTATCAGTCCATGAACCATGGCGCCGGCACAAGAAGAAACCCAAGATCATTTATGCCTGTTTGTACACCAACGACTCGACCCCCTTCATCGTGTGGTACACAGATAAGGTCCATAAGAAGCCACGTGGATTCTTTAACGTGAGAGGGGGTAGGATTGCCCCCGTCGGTGAGTTCAGTTTCCAGATTGCCTTCAAAGATTCGTCGAGTCAGATCTACAAGTTCAACACGTCGAGCTGGGAGAAACGGGAAGAGTGGTTGCATCTCTTGCGCAACGAGAGCCGCAAGGAGATCCAAATGCCTTTGATCGAAACGATCAGTAAGTCAGACTATCATGCCAGTCAGGACGACTTGGCAGTCGGGACAGGTGACCAGAAGGGGCGACAGCAGCAGCAGCAGCAGCAGCAGCAGCTCCAACCGCAGTGGAAGGGACACCGCCGGACGGTCAGCGCGGGATCGCCGTCACCGCAACGGAGTACTGTGCAGCTGCAGCGAAGTCGAAGTCAGCCACACATCCAGAAGGGACGACTTGTAAAGAGAAGACCGACAGTTCTGGACAAGACCGGTCCGAATCTAGGCCAGACGGTCAAGAATGAGAAATGGTTTGTCCGTGCGCCAGAAGTCTGCCGGAGTTGATTGACATACAATTTTTTTTATTTTTTTTTTACTTTGTATCAAAAAATTATTAACATATTTATATTATACTTTTTTTTTTTGTAATAAAATTGTTTTGTTTTTTTCCTGGAAGAGTACTTTGTACACAGAGCTGAATTTGGGAGAAAAAGGAAATCCACATTGTTTTCCATTTAAAAAAAATACGTTTATGAATGAATTTATTGAATAATGAATTTATTGCAATGCAATTTTCTCAGAACCATTTTGATGAGTTTGTTTATTCCCAGTCTATCTCGAGTTACATGTAAATGTCGTGATTGAGACTGCAAAAGTTTATGATCGCAAAATAAACTGACATCCCAGATACATATAAAAGATTTTTGTCAAAACGATTTTTTCACATATTGAGCTCTGGTATTATGGAGGCTGCCTTATTACAAAATTTTGCAGGAATTTTCAGCTGATTGTATATTTAAAAAAAAATGATAAATGTATGAAATAATGCATTGTGCATGATAAGAATTTAATGGGTCACTGCTGGAGGACACAAAGGGAAGATTCAACTTTGGTATTTGGTTACGTATGTTCAGTTAAACCCTCTAGTTTTCAAGAAATGAAAACCTGTAAAAGTTTCAGAACAATACGTGTAGGTGCTTAAAAAACATTAACCCTCCTGTTTGACCATTTGAAACCATTCAAAATTTCCACTTACCAAAATGCCCATTGGTTTTGTACACACATGGTGATACCATTTGAACAGTGTTGGTAGCAAGCTTTACTACCATTCAAATCCATTCAAATGCATAGAGGGTCCATTGATTCACCACTTAGAAGTTTCCAAACAAGGTTTTGTATTAGCTGTACTACCATTTGGAAAGATCCAAACAAGGTTTTGTATTAGCTGTACTACCATTTGGAAAGATCCAAACAAGGTTTTGTATTAGCTGACCTACCATTCAAAACCATTTGGGGGAAATCAATACTGTACAGTTATTTCACCATTCAAAACCACAAAAGCGAATGGTTTCAAATGGTGGATCAACTTGTATGAAAAAGGTACCAGAAGTAGGAGGGTTAAAGAACTGTTACATGTTTTTTTTTAAATGTTTTACATGTATGTCTACAGTTGCTGGATGCCAGCCTTTTTGTAATTCCGACATTACAATTCTGGTTTCTCTATTAACCCTCCTACTATAGCTGCACTTTAGTGGCAAGTTGCTATAGAGGTCAAAACCAGTCAACTGCCTGTTTTGAATGTTGACCCGAATGTGCACACAGGGGCATTTTTTTTCTTCTGGTTTGACTGTCATTTTGACCACCCTGAACAATACCAGACAATGCTTTTTACCAGTGAAAAACGGTCAACGCATTTTGACCCGTAAACGTACTTACTACGCGTACATGTACATGTAAGGTTTGACAGTGTTCAACAGTGTTCAACATTTTAAGTGCACTAGATACATGTACATGTATACCTTGGCAAGTATATCAACATTTTGACTGATTTTGATCCTTGCAGTCACAGAAGGGTTAAAGCTGTTACATTGTGGTTGTTTATGTTTTACATGTAAGTTGCCGGACGGCAGCCTTTGTGTAATTCTAACATTACATTTCTGGTTTCTCAAAGGTAAAATTACGTAAAACGGAATAAATTTGCAGGATAATTGACACTCCAGTGAGTAAGCTTGGACGATATCGATTATTATTTTTTCATTCACGATATATTGCCAAATATATATCGTGATTTTCGATAGTATCACGATTTTCGATAGTATCACGATTATTTGTTTTTCATTCACGCATGATTGCGTTAGAGCCGATAACCGCAAGCGTCACAATAAATCGCAAAGTCGCTTTCGTTCTCAATTTTTCCGAAAAACAAAAAGACTCCTAAATTCATTTCCACTAAATTTCTGACGTGACTCACAATGGCATTTGTTTTTTAATCATGGTTTTTCCGATATCTCTATAACTTGAAAAGGATTTTGATATTCGATGTTTTCGTGTCATCGCCCAAGCTTACCAGTGAGGTTTCCAGATAACACTTACATGTAATCTGGTGATTACCAATGTTGAACCAACCCTTTAGGACTGCCATAAGGAGGAGGAGTTATGCATCTCATACGGATGATGTGATTGGCTTACTGTCCATTGTGATGTCTTATAAACCACCTGATTGGCTAATCTTGTCCAACTGGTTATTTTTAAGTATTAATAATTATATATAATGCATGTCTACAATGTATCTCCTTAAAATGTCTTGAAATGTCAACTTGCTGTAATAGACTCGATATCAAAATCTATATATTTTCAGTATTTTTGGGTGCATTATATTTTGTAAACAATTTATTTTTCTGGGACCAGTAAGGAAAAAAAAAAACTAAGGCCTTTAGATCAATTCTATTTTCATGTTAAATGTATCTTTGTTGAATCTTACTCACCAAATATCTGTACTCAATCAACATCTTCCATGTGGATAGTCCTAATTGAAATACATACATGTACATGTGTACACTTATACAGTATACATGTACACACGCTTTGCACATGTACTCTAGATACATACATTGATTATAATGTACACTGTCCACGTACACATATACGTGTTCATGTTCTGTTTTCAGTAACAGTGGTCACCAGCTAGATTTGTGAAGCGGCATTACAAATATAGAATGTGTATCACTTCTCTGTGTCATAGTGTATGCTAACATGTACCTGTACATTACAATGTACACTGTACACTGAGTACTCGCCATGAAAGCCCTGCGTACACTATTGGTATTCTCAAGAACCAAAAGTAATCTCAGATTTACACGACGCTTGATGATGACGATGGTACTGTCAAACGTCCCCTTGAAAAAAAATATTTCCATCTGATGAGGTGCTGTCATGTTAGTACAATCAACCAAATTATTTTGCAAATGAATTTTTGTCCTGCGAACCCCGAGATGTAAAAATCCACAATGGAATGAAATATGAAAAATCTGATTGCAATGTACACCATTTTCACATTAACGAATTAACTGATTGTTTTTCATATGTTTGTTTGTATACACACATGTTAACTTACAACATGTACAGTACATGTGCATTGTGTCACTTGATTCTTATAAAGTATCCATACATTTAAAGGTGTTTCACCAAAAGTGTCATTCAGGTTTTAAAAGCGAGAATCTATCTAGCAATGCTCACATCATCATTGATTAGTATGTTAACTGATTTCTCTAGATACATTGCATTTTTAAATTTCTTTTTAAACAATCTGTTTAACTATCTCAGAGAGATAACCATGGATTTTGATACTGGTTCAACAGAAAAAGGTTGCCTCCGAGTACGGACTAGGGATAGACTTTCGCCTAATTCCTCGGTAAGGCTACATTACAATTTTGGTCCCAGACTTTGGCAAGGATTTTGAATGCCTTGTTGGGTTGAGAGTATTACAGATATAGGGACAGGCTTTGTGGAATTAGGTTTAACCAGTTCGCACCGGGAATAAAAAAGTTTTTCCGAACCCCCGTGGCGGGTTTATTTTTACCGCACAAACACGAACAATGGTGCTCACCAGAGTGTGACCGGGGAGACCGCGTCTTCCACCGTATGCTTATGGCTCGTTGCCACGTCGACCGGGAATCTATACAAATATTCCCGAGAATCCTGTGGCGTGTTTAGACCCTCTCCGATCCGCTGTCCCCAATTTTTTTTACGTGTATACACGACCTCCGACGCGAACTGGTTAATAGTCTCTTGTCGAGTCTGAATCACCGTACATGTACATGCAGTTGCATTTCATCGCAGCACATGTACAACGTAGGCAAGTGTTTCTTGACCGTTGTAACCTTATTTCTATTTCCAGTTCAAACTCGCGGCTTTGTTACTATTTTCAAAACTACCTGTACCATTTTTCAACTCAAAAGTACCGGTATCGTATTAATACATCGAGTGCTTGGAACACAAAACATGTTTAAAGTACATTTTTTTTCGAGTTTTGAGAACAATCGCGATTCAGGGTTTGGAACTACATGTATTGTCAACAATCCGGTTTCTGTTCATGTGTAAATGGAAATACATGTGTGTGTGCAGTTTTCACTATCAATGCATGTCATTGGCATTTATCTAATGTGTGCATCATCTACATTGTGGAGTATAATATTAACAAATGTACATACATGTAATATTATGCTAAAACCCCCAAATCGCCAAAAATACACTTTAACATGTACACGTACTCGACATAAATACCCAAATTCTCTACGTAAAGCATATTATTAAAAGCATTTTTTTAAATTTATATTGTTCAAGGTAAAACTTGTAGCTTTGCATGGTGAGGATGATAAGTAAGACTAATTGCGGTGACACCATGTGGAATCTCAATTGAGTATAGTTCTTTTCAGAACTAATTACTACTCAATTGAGATTCCACATGGTGTCACCGCAATTAGTCTTACTTATATTGTTCAATCCCTGTTTCAATCCCTGTACATGTACGTGTACCGTATTTCAGTCGTTTTCAGGCAATACAAACATTGATGAAATGCTGATCCGCTTCATACAGCGATTACCTTTTCAGGAATTTGTAAAACATTTTAGATTGAATATATGCCCTTTGATCATATGACATACAGGCTGCGTGCAATAATAATCAGTAAGATGCCTACACGTATCTATACAGTGTGTCTGTCTAATGCAGACTATGGTTATAGATACATAGATACATGGTTATAGATACTAAGTAACAGAATATTGTCCAAATCCAAAGTACATGTTATCGAGTCGACAGTCTTCTGATCCCCATGGGGGGAAAAAATAAATATTTTAAATTAAAAATATCCCTCACGCTAGCTTTGCCTTTCAATAACGGGTCCACGTCGGCGTGAGTAAATTGTGTAAATTATTCTTGATTGAATCCACTGTGAAGTTGTCTTTCCAGAGATACAGTAGCTACATGTACATGTAGATTCTGAATGCATTCAGTGGGGAAGCTAGCACAAGAGAGGTCACTTGTTTTTTGTATTTTTATTTGATGCACAGTAAATAAATTTTTACAGCTGAAAAAAGAAAAAATAGTCTAAATTATTCCCCGATCAAATCCTCTGTATAATTGTCTTTTCAGAACCTGGATTCTGAAGGCAAAAAAAATAAAATAAAATAAAAATTGTTCCGTGGGGGAAGCTGGCACAAGTGACACAAATTGAATTGGGTCGGTTGAGCACACAGGAATAAAATTCACCTTAAGAAAATCATCGGATAAATTGTCTGAATAATTCCTGATCAAATCCTCTGATAAATCGTAAGCTCGATTCTGAATGCCAACACAGAGGATTTTGTTCGGAGGGGGACAAGCTAGCACGAGTGACATAACTTGATTTTGGTTGGTTGTACACGCTGGAATACATTTCACCTCTAGAAAATCAGTAGATAACAATTTAATAATACTTGTCTGATCAAATCATTGGTCATGTTGTGTCTCCCCAGTACTGTACCTCAGACATCAAGGATTTTTTTTTTCCAAGAGGAAGCTGCCGCAAGGGAGGTCACGTTGATTTTTTTGTTGCTGCTCTAGAACAAAATTCACCTCCGGAAAATCGATTGGAGGCATTGCAGCCATATGAAACCAAAATCCTTAAGAAATACAGGAAATCCTCTAGGCTCCTGCACTGTATCTCTCTGTTACAGCTCGTCATTCGTCAGTGGTTACTGGATTATTTTTAGAACTGACAGCTATATTGAAGTACCTTCTTACACAATCCTATCAACCACAAAATGCAGAGTTGCATGTTTTAATTTTTTTAGAATCCGTGTTTTAATTACAAAACTCAGTTCTTCATCCTGAATTAGAGATACATGTGTATTTAGAAACTGTAATGTGTAAGTTCAATAACTTCCATTACTGCAACTTAACCAATTGAATACTTTTCCAGATCTATGATGACAAACCAAAGCTTTAATAAAAATTAATTATAGTCCTGTTGCAAACAGTGTTCTTATACTTGACTTTTTTCATCTATAATTTCAAATATCCAATGTTTTTGCATGATAAATAAGAAACATTTCACACATGTGTTTTGTGAGCTGCCTTCATGTGAGCTGCCTTACTTATAACCTGCCTTACTTATAACTGTGCCCTCAACTCCATGTCACACGTGAATAATACGCACACCCAATACTATGAACAGCGGTAAGTGAAAATCCTGTCAAGTTCACACATAGGGTGCAACAGCTGCAAGCCCAGGCACCAGCTGAGTCCACAACCAACCAACGGCCCCGTCTATCCTCGTAGTCCCAATTGTAGATATTCGTCAGATGTTTTCCTTCCCCGTGGCCACGGGAACAGAAACAGGCGTAACGTTAATAATTGGCAAAGTTTCTCAGCACCTCAAACGGCGAGTGTGAACATTTTTGATGGTCGGATATAACAGGCTCTCCGTAGAGTCCTAGTGCGAGTCGGCTGCTCGGAATTTCCGAAAGCGTACCGGTACTTTTGAGGAATTTGAGGTATCGGCACTATATGGGACTTCTGTAATCCTGTATGTATTACATATCTAAATTGGCTTTCAATCGGAATATTGTGTTGGATTACAATCAACCAGGTACTGATGTTGTGATAAGACTATTTTATATACATGTGTACAAATGTGAACTTGATGTTTCTTCCAAGCTATCACTTCATTTGGATAACAAGATTGTAGTTTGTATTTAACTTCAAAGTTGATCCTATTTGGTGCAATTTGTAATTATATTATTCTAAACTGCCCAGTGCTCTTCATCCACTGCTTGAAATGTGACGTCAGTTTCAGTCTCCAAACACTAACGATCAACACCGATTCTGAATGTGGGCTTTCAGGAGTTCAATCCATACATCCAGGTCTTTAGAGAAAAAAAATCATTCAATTTTGTTTAAAGTGATATTTATCCTTGATGAAAGGGGGGGGGGGGGGGGTTGCCTGTGCATGTGTAACCATTTGTAGTAAACACTATTTGCTCTGGCTGGTCCAAGGAAAGTTGTGTATAAAGAAAATCAATTTGGTAGTGACCCACGGGTTTACCCATTTCCTTAAATTGGCTTTAAAGCCATTCACTATTGGTGATGTTGGCAAAACTGCTTCTAAACATATCTTGACTTTATTTGAATCAAGGTGTAGATTAAACAACCAACCAGTTTAAGTTTCAGCTTATTACATTGTGTCGTTCTCGAGAAAACAATGAAAATGCATGAGCGTTGGTTCTTATTCTAGAGTTGAATGCTTTTCTCCGGACGACAGAAATACAGAAATCGATTTACTAATATTGCTGATAAGACAGCACCACAGACGGAAAGATTTCAAGGGATGTTTTGATACCTTCATCAACTTGACACCAAAGTAAGTTTCATGTGAAACTGATCATCAATGTTTTTTTCCGTGGTTACCAATAGCGTTACAGGGACTGTGATGAATTTCATTTTCTACCAGCTTATAATGTGCACTGATGCTCGGTTATTATGTAGATGATTTGTACACAAGTATTTAACAGTGCATGTCATAAGGTGAATATTAACGGCAATTCCCAAGTTAACTTCATGCTTTCATTACAATTTGAAGGATCACTCTACTGTATTTCATTTGGCATTGTTTGTCCGTTGACGTTAATCACTCCAGTCCATTAAGCCGCACGTTCCTTGGAAAGCAGTACGTGTACAGGCAAGTTATTAAATATGTGACCTGTGAATGATGTGCACTTTTACGCTCCATTGCATGCAGGTTGGTATCCAGGCAACGGGAATTAAAAATTTGTACCAGTCCTTCACTTGTTGATTTTTTATTTTTTTTTGTATTCTGGGTGAAATGGTGAATCTGAAGTCAAGTAACCTGTCTAGAGTGGCCACCTGTCTGTTTGTGACTAGCTTTGACAGCCCTTACCAGATTTGTGCTAATTATTTTATTTATTTATTTATTTATTTATTTTTTTTTTAAACAAATTTTGAGACAATTTGGATATAATTTCAAGTGGTAGGACTTAATTCCAAGTGTTCATGGGAAGACTTTTATACACATTGAACAAAATTAATACGATAGCCTGTAATCGAGCATACTTACACGTGAAATTTTGTGTTGGTATAGCCTATACAATGGCCAGGCTAGATGCAAATATTCAGCCCTGCACACTTCCCATTCACCTTGGCTGGCAGCTGGTCCCATGTTAGCTGTCAATTTCCTCCCCTCCCCCCCCCCCCCCAAAAAAAAACCAAAAACCTTATTGTATGATCATAAGGGAAATGAATTGCCCTTGCTTCTCTATATCAACATGCAGAATTTCAAGGAGAGGTTGTCATGGCAAGAAAAGCAAACTGATTGCAATGGAAACACTTAATTTCCGTTTGTTGGTAGTGGGAAAACTTAATTTCCGGTTTTTTTTGTTGGGTTGCAATGGGTTTTTTTTAATGGTTTACAATGCACTTTCTGTATTACGCCATTCATATTGTTGGATTATGATCTATTATTAATACTACTATGGTTATAATATAATGCACAGTCACGTAACATTGTTATTTTCATTAATGTGTATAACTTTGCCTTTTTATCAATGCAACTTAAAGGCTTTAGCACTTAAAGGGACAGTATCATCACGATTAGAACAGGGCATGGAATCAGTGTCCTATTTAGGATGAACACAGTGACTGAAAATTACTGGCTCATTTATGCAGCAGCAACGGTAATAATGACCTTATCATGTGGGGTATTATTTTCAGTCACTGAGTTAATCTAAAACTAGCTCTCGGTGATTCCATGCCCTGTTGATCGTGACGATACTGCCCCTTTAATGGATTATTTGACATTAATATTGTTTTGTAATTTTGTCTGAGTTGTTTATACAAATTATCATTATGCTATTTTATGTCTATAAGAAACTTTATTTCATATATATATTTATATATATATATACATTATATATATATATTATATAAACGTGAAGCAAGCAAAGAAAAATTGGCTGATGCCGGACTCAAACCCGCGACCTCTCGAATACCGTACGAGCGCTCTACCAACTGAGCTAACCAGCCCCTATGTTGGTGGACGGTCCACTTATGCCAATTATCTATTGCTCTATGGGGCCAGGTCAGAGGCCAAACCATATCTGCCGAGTAGCCAGGGATCAAGCCCCAGTCAGATGCAAACAATCTGGGTAACGGCAGTAGCGGGGATCACACAACGGGACATATATATATTTTTGTAGCCGGTTGCACTGGAGGAAATATTGGTATTCCTCTTCGTTTCTCGGTCTACATTAGTCTTTGTTTTTGTTGTTGTTTTTTTTCAAATATTTTTGTCCTGTTTATTGTACCAATGGTGAATCAAAATATGTCAAGGTGGGTGCCACCCCCTATAGTTGTCAAAATCCTGTCTCTACCATTGTTCAAATTGATCAAAAATTCTTGTTTTGCATAGCAGTGCAAACATTTGACAGGACTTGTACATTTTCTGGAAGGAACTTTTTAGCTCCTTACAAATCGTCTTGAATGTAATAATGTAACGTTTCTCTCTGGCCAGTAAGTAAGCTTTTCATTCAACAGATTTTATGAATTGTCAGTCAGGTTTTTGCAATAACACTACTTGCATTTAATGAATTTATTTCATGTTTCAGAAATAAACTCCGTAATTGTGTTTTATTCCCATTAAATGTTTCAACAGCATCGAACAAATTTCATTATTAATTATTAAAACAAACAAAAAATGCTTGTGGTATTTTTGGCTGGTTCCTAAATTTGATGGAAATTTTGAAATGATGTATCCAGCTATTTTTCTAATTGATATTTGAACACTTCCAGTTCATTGTGTACATTTTTTGACATGACTTGTTTAACTTCTGTTAACTTCTAAAACATAGTATACAGAGTTATCCAAATGTTAAAAAAATAAATACTATTTGTTGTATCCAATTATATCCCACCTATTTATCCAAAATTCGTACCTTTTTTGTTTTTATTGATCCATATTCCTGATGTTAAAAGTATCCTTATAATTATTTCAGTAACAATGAATGTATTTTAATTTCATTTATTCCACTTTATTACTGTCCAACATTAAATAAAAAGTATTAATGTCGAATGTGCTTTTGCAATCAGTTGTCAAGATGTCAGTTTTATTTCATGATGATTTGTTTATATTTAAATAGTCGAGTAAATGTTGGAGGTAAGATATACTATGCATTAACCCTCCTATGCCTAGGCTGAAATTTGGCCCAGTAAGCACCTCACCCACAGACAGTCACTTGAGTATTAACCCTCCTATGCCCAGGCTGAAATTTGGCCCAGTAAGCACCTCACCCACAGACAGTCACTTGAGTATTAACCCTCCTATGCCCAGGCTGAAATTTGGCCCAGTAAGCACCGCACCCACAGACAGTCACTTGAGTATTAACCCTCCTATGCCCAGGCTGGAATATGGCCCAGTTAGCACCGCACCCACAGACAGTCACTTGAGTATTAACCCTCCTATGCCCAGGCTGAAATTTGGCCCAGTAAGCACCGCACCCACAGACAGTCACTTGAGTATTAACCCTCCTATGCCCAGGCTGAAATTTGGCCCAGTAAGCACCGCACCCACAGACAGTCACTTGAGTATTAACCCTCCTATGCCCAGGCTGAAATTTGGCCCAGTAAGCACCGCACCCACAGACAGTCACTTGAGTATTTTTGGTTGCATTGCCAATTGTTCACACACGTGTATTTTTCTCTAAGAGTGCTGGAGTTAGTGGCAAAGTCAAACACACTTGTGTATGTCCTACATAAGTTATATGCAGAGTCACACAGAGCTGTGTCTGTACTGCATAAGTTAGCAGCAGACTCGTATACACTCGTGTGGTTTTGGTTTGACCTTCTACCATAGCCACATGTCCTTGCATTTATTTGAGTGCACTGCACAAAGTCAATGGGTTGGGAGTGATATACAAATTTTGAGTGTCTTTGATTATATTGTTAAACCTGTAGGAGGGTTTTAATGGTAATTCCAAAATAACCAAAATTGTCAAATTATAATGTAAATCTTACTTGATATAAAGCTGATAGTAGTATCAATCTGCCCTGAAAAAAGTTTTGCCCGAGGTGCTGAAATTGTTCAGAAAAATGAAATTTAAGACTTGGAGCGAGTCCTAAATTCAGCACTGTCCATTATAGAAATGAATACCTCCCTCTATTGTAGGGCTGTGCGTTTTCGGATATTTTTGGAACCGGATACCCGAAATCAGGAAACTTCGGATACCCGGATACCCGGATACCCGTTTTTATTTTTGTTGAAAACATGCCTCCGGTGGCGTACAAATACATGTACTGTAAATGGTAACAAATTGCCTTTTATAATACAGAGGATACCATACTTAAATCGGTCTTTTCTTTATTGGAGTGCAATCTCTTGAATTTAAAGATAATTGTCTGTAAAAGTGTAAAAATTATATTGTTCAAGAGTCACAGATTTCTGTTCGCACCGATCAAATGTTAAGTCCGAATTTTAAAAAGTCGTTTGCGGGTAATTTGAACCGAAAAATGGAACCGGGTAATGACCGTTTCGGTCGGGTATCCGGATACCCGGCACAGCCCTACTCTATTGAGTGTTTTGTTTTGAACATTTGAAACAGGAATGTTCTCCTAAACGCATGGACCTTGATTCAAGTAAGGATAGCTTTAGACGCTGTTCTGCCAACATTACCAAATATGTACCTAGTAATACCTTACCTTTTAACCTTCCTACTTCAGCTGAACTTCAGTGGCAAGTAGCTGTATTAGTCAAATCCAGTCAGCTGCCTGTTTTGACTGTTGACCCACATGTGCACACATTTTGGACTGGTTTTTACTATCATTTTGACCACCCTGAACAATACAAGACAATGCTTTTACCAGTCAAAAACGGTCAACTCATTTTAACCTGTAAATGTACTTACTACACGTGAGGTTTGAAAGTGTTCGACTTTTAAGTGCACTAGATATCAACATTTTGACAGATTTTGACCCTTGCAGTCATAGAGGGTTAATTAAAGACTATTACATATACTTTGTAAAGAGATCAATTATCTCCACCCCTCCTCAAGGATAAAAATTTGGTGAAATATTTCACTTTGGGCCCCTCCTCTTCCCCCTACACGCCTGGGCTATGATAATATATATAATATATATATATATATATATATATGATAATATAATGTCACAATCAGAGCCGACTTTCAACAGGGCATGGAATCAATGTCCTAGTATACAAATATTGACTGCTATGAGTGGTACAGTAAAACTAGCCTCCCGAAGTGATCCCTGGAGCGTTCTATTTTCAATATTTACTTTATAACACATCATGGAGTGTCGTGGCCGAGCGGTCTAGCTTACCGGACTCAAGTTCTGGTGTTAGCAGCAGAATGTGGGTTCGAATCCCGGCCGTGACACTTGTGTCCTTGAGCAAGACACTTAACCATAATTGCTTCTCTCCACCCAGGGGTTAAATGGGTACCTGTGAGGGCAGAGTTGGTTGATTAGCCCTATGCGCTGTAATGGCAGCAATTGAGCTGTATACTCCCCAGGGAGCTGAGATGGTTTCAGGAATGATTTATGAGCCTTATGAGCAGGGGTAATAATATAATGCGCCTTGAGCACCACTCAGTTGGTGGATACGTGCGCTATATAAGTCCACATATTATTATTATTATTATACATAGATTCTGCACAATTTATTAAGAGAACCTGCTGCAATAAATCAAACCAATACATGACTTTCATTAACTTGACAACACTTAGAAATTAATTGAACTTCTGTAACACTTCTGTAACACGTATTTGCTCATGTTGTAACAACAGCATTGACGCGTTTAGACCAATTTCATGTGCTTGTTCGTTGGTTGCCATGGGCTAGTTCATTGGTTGCCATGGGCTAGTCTTTCCTTGCCATGGGCTAGTCTTTCCTTGTTTGCTTGGCATTACAGTAAAAATAGCGAACATCATGTGACACGCTCTCAACCAACCACAAGAGAGAATCTGTGTATAAGGTGTTATAATTTAAGGTGAACACAGTCACTGAAAATTACTTGCTCATATTTATGCAACATCAACGGTAATAATTATGATCTTATCATGTGAAGTATTATTTTCAGTCAAGGAGTTAATCTAAAACTAGTACTCCGATTCCATGCCATGTTGATTGAGACGATATTAGCCATTTAATGAATGTTTATTTTTGTTATTGGCTTACAAAAAAAGAGCTGACGCATTGATGCACTGGACTGGTACTTAGTCTTCTCCATCTGTTGATATTAATTTCCTAGAACAAAATATCAAAATAAACAGGAGCTGATGAGAACCAGACTATTATGGCCAAAGAATGCAGTTGAACCAAATTACCTCCTCAGACCACCAAATTAACCCCTGCAATAGCTTTTGAGACCACACCTTCGTAAGTAGTATACCCTGGTTGTTCCCCCCATAAGATCCCCCTCCTTATCATCCTCACATCCATTCTTAAAAGCACTTCTTTAAAAATCCCTGTTGACCCAGATTTAGGTGACATGCCGGGAATAACTGTGGTTTTTTTCTGGAGGTCTTTTGAAGTCATTCATTTGTATAATCACTTTCACTAGTGCGTGACCCCGGCCCTATTATTGGTTTTTACTTGACATAATGACTGCACTTATTCTAAAGTGAGTTGCCATTAATGATAGAACGTTTGATGGGGTGAAAGAAAGAAAAGTAACATAATTCCCTTTTTACAACCGTGGGCTGGTTTGAAAATGGATGGGTGCGCCAGTGGATGGGTGCGCCAGTGGATGGGTGCGCCAGTGGATGGGTGCGCCAGTGGATGGGTGCGCCAGTGGATGGGTGTTATTTTTTCCTTGTTAAAATTAGGCCTGTGATTTCTCAGGATTTTTCCTGATTTAAGGATTTTTTCCAAATCTCCCTTTGCCTCAAAATTTTCTTGAAAGAAGAGAAGTAGCCACCAAGGAAAGAAAGAAGTAGCCACTAAGGAAAGAAAGAAGTAGCCTGCATTGTGTCCAAACCTCTAGTTTCTTGTTTGTGAGGATGTGGAGAGTCTGTAAATCCTCCAAAATTAAACATCCAGGAGGTTTTGTCCTCTAGACCAAAGGGAGACCCAGGCCCGCTACCCACAGGAGGTTCAGGGGGCTTTGCCTCTAGACCAAAGGGAGACCCAGGCCCCGCTACTCATTTTTTCAGGATTTGTTACATGGGTCGAATCACACCCCTGTACTGAAACACACTAAAACTTTCACAGGTTGTGTTATTAATATTGATTCTAATAAAGTACATGGATACATTTACAAAGATTTAACCAAAAGTGTATATATACCAGATTTAACTAGCAGTTCATTTTCTTTTTTGGTGAGAAATATCAAGTTTTCGGGTCTCTAAAGAGAATGAAAATTGTAATGATTGCTCTGTATATTAAAAACCCTCCTACTGTAGGGCCGAGCTGAACTATTGTGGCAAGTATAGCTGGACAAAATCAATCAACTGACTGTTTTTGACTGTTGAACCAACTATGCACAATAGGGGCATTGTTGACTGGTTTTGACTGTCATTTTGACCACCCTCAACAACATAAGATAATGCTTTTTCATTTTGACATGTAATGTACTTACTACACATTAGGTTTGACAGTGTTCGACACAGCGGCGTAGCCAGGACTTTTTCAGTGGGGGAGCACAGGGGGCATTGCTTTTCAGTGGGGGGGGGGGGGCCCAGGGGTATGGGTTTTTTCCCTTTTCTTTTTCTTTTCTGTTTTTTGGGGGCATTATGAGGATTTTTCCTGGGGGGGCACCTGGGAGGGCACTGGAAATTTGTGGGGGGGCACGTGCCCCCCCCCCCCGTGGCTACGCCGCTGGTTCGACAGTGCACTAGATACCTTGACGTCTGTATATCAACATTTTGACTGATTTGGACCCTTGTATAGTCATACTTAGAAGGGTTTGCCATCAATAAATCCTCTAGATAAATAGATATAAGATTAATTAGTAGGGAATGAATTAATGGTGAGAAACACTGTGTCTGGGTCTGTATATTGGCTTTAATTTGCAAGTTGCATTTTGGCCAATATTTATTTGACTCTGTGCAGAAAGGTATTCAGTATAGTTCAAACCCTGGATCGATTTGCTTTGAGCACAGTTCTCACAGTACCAGGTACTGAATCATAGCCGTCAATACTGTTGTTTTGAAACCACCATGAAATCAACCCTAAATGCTCTTATTAGTTAACCCTGCAGAACTAAATCACCATGGCATAATAAGCCCACCGGTCATCCACTATAAATCCAGTGAAAATATTTCCAAACAAATCAATGCTACATGGTGTCAGAAAAAAGTGCCAAGAAGATGCCCTCCAGTTTCCGACCTTCAATGTGGTTGGCGCAGCATGAAATCCTTCTGCATTTTAACAAATCGACAAACCTCAGCCATCACATATGACCCACTACTGCCACTTGTTACATATATTTCACAGCGTGATATTGAAGCTCGGGAACCCTAGTTATAATCCTGTACTGTCAAGTATCATACCGGTACTCTGTGGTTTTTCCCACGTATTTTTGCTACCGCGGTTTCCTTAGTTCCACAGGATGCTTCCCTGGAAACTGGAAAAAACAAACATTCCATTGAGGCGTATTTTGTGAAATTTCCGAATGATTATATATTGTTTTTGAAGGGAAGGTACACCCAGTTTCATTTCTCTATGGTATACACCCCTGGTAAAAATGTCTCTAAATCCATTATGAGAATCAAGATTTGTTAAAAACTCATTTACTACTGCCGTTTCCTTAGTTCCAGGACGCTGCCCTGGAAACTGAAACAAACAAGCATTCCATTGAGGCGTATTTGTGAAATACGGAAAGGTACATCCAGTGTCATTTCTCTATGGTCATTGATAAAAAATGTCTCTAAATCCATTATGAGAATCAAGATATTTTTAACCTTTTTGACTACCGCCGTTTCCTTAGTTCCAGGACGCTTCCCTGGAAACTAGAAAAAAACATTCCATTGAGGCGTATTTTGTGAAATTTCTGAATGATTATATATTGTTTTTGAAAGGGAAGGTACACCCAGTGTCATTTCTTTATGGTATACACCATTGGTAAAAATGTCTCTAAATCCATTAATACTTTTATGAGAAAGTTTTCTGTTTGCGTCAGCCTAGTTTAAGACTTTAGTTCTGTTTGAGATAAAAGATTGGAAAGAACTTGTGGATTTCATCACCCAATAAAATGTGAACTTCAGAAACCCAGAATTAAACAATGGCAAAGAAAACATGGCTCAAAAACTAAGTCTCAACATTCACCTCCTTCAAAAAGTTATCACTTGATCGCTTGAGCGTACCTTTTCTTTAAAGGGAAGGTACAACATTGGTGTTTGATAACGTATAATCATTTCAACCTTCTATTTTTCACGAAATATATTATTATTATTATTATTATTATTATTATTACATTTCTTTACCCAGGGTATGCCCAAACAGTTTAAAACTGGTTTCCATTGGGGCCCTGCATACAATACAAATGACTATACGCATGTACAAGTACAATGCATTACAAATACAATACAATAAAATAAAAGCATAGGCCTATGGGATTAGTACATAATTGTTAAGCAACTGTTATAAATATCGTATAACTATTACAACTACATGTACAACATCGTTAACAGGCTTTACTATGTAAGGTGTGTTAAGTGAACAATCAGTGAATATCATAAAACTAACCAAGTGACGAAGGTTTCATCACAATAATTGCTATTGTATTTGATGAAATGAAGAAAAACTTACATGGTTTTTTTTTAATGGTTTTTTATGTTTAACAAAACGTTGCCGGACGGAAATGTTTTGTAAATTTTACATAGAATTTTTTCTCTCTCTAAGTTAAAAGCCAACTTTACACTAAAGTAAGCATTTAGATAATAATTGGTTAATTTAATGATCTGGTAATTACCAATCTTGTACCTTCCCTTTAAATTAGCCAAAATTTCTCACGGACATCAAGTCCAGCAATGTTATAGTATAATGTGTGGGTAGGAGATGAAAGATGTCAAATCCTTTGATCTAACCTTACTTCACCTTCACCTAGCTGCCGACAAACAGGATCGTAACTTCTGCCGTTTGCCCGTATAGTGTTCAGTTTAACACCATCAATCAAAATTGTTATCACTTTTTTTTATTTGTGAAATCTCGGAAGCAAATAAACAATATATGCATTGAAAGCTGGTACTACGGATCCAAAGGGGGTTGGGTCAACCTTATTTTTCCCCAAAGCCACCCCTAACAAAATTGTCGTCGGTTGGGTTGGGAAATCAAAAGGTTGCTGCATAATGAACTACAATAATTCGTAGCTTACTCATGAAAATACTGATATTGCATTAGAAAGCACCTAGAATAAAAACAATTCCGGCCGGGGCCCTTAAGCATGCCCCGGACTCGCTGCCATGAATGGCTTTGCGCCCTTCGCTCTCAAGTCCGTCCCTGCAGCATGTTGCCTCCGCCGCCTCCGCCCTCTCCTCCTCCCCCACTTTTGTTCAAGCTGTTCCCAGGAAAATGACCAGAAGCACTTCCAACAGATTCATGCTGACGGACCTTTATGAAGCTAGGTAATCTTTATGTCACCATGCTCCCACAATATTATCAAATAATTAAATCATAGCTGTCACTGAAAAATGTGTCAACTACAGACAACATACCAGCGTAATTGTTGCCTGAAGCAGCTATAACTCAGATTTCTTAATGGTTTCTCAGTTGGTAGACGTGGCTGATGTCAACTTTACTATCTCGACTGGATGGTGCGTGTATAAGTAGGTCCTTCTGGGCATGCAGATAACACAGTTATTCTACATATAGGACATGGCAATCCTGATTATCCCGAATGAAACTCTATAGTCTCCTAAAGAGGATACCCAATAGGCTCCAATGTGTAACAATGATACCTTTCTGCCATATTAAGAACCAGTGCTGTAACTTGTGACTGGCTCTGGCAAAACCCTAAACTTGGACCCAATTTTCGAAAGTGAGATTTTGGTATAGTTTGATTCTCTAGATTTTCTCTAGATTTTCTCTAGATTTGACACCAGATTTGTAGAAAGCTATTTTTTTTACAAATCTGGTATCAAATGAAAGAGGAAAATCTAGAGAATCAAACTATACCAAAATCTCACTTTTGAAAATTGTGTAGAAGTGAGATTTTAGTATAGTTTGATTCTCTTTCATTTGATACCAGATTTGTAGAAATCAGAAATTTTGTAAAAATTAGATTTCTACAAATCTGGTATCAAATGAAAGAGGAAAATCTAGAGAATCAAACTATACTAAAATCTCACTTTTGAAAATTGGGTTTAGGGTTTTGCCAGAGCCTGTCACACTTGTTAAGTACATTTTTCTTTATGCTTGATATAAGGCCAATGGGGGTTGATGTCAACTATACTCTCCCGATTGGGTGATACCTTTATCCTGATTTAAACTATATTCTCCCAATGAGGATACCAATGGGCTTCAATCGGGACAACAACACATTCTTCACGGGGGGTCAATGTCAACTATACTATCCTGATTGGGAGACATACTTATCCTGATTGAAATCCTGTTCTCCCAATGAGGATACCAATAGACTCCAATCTGGAAACTCTTGGATGACAGAGACATCTTCTTCCTTGGTACACTCTTAAAATCTTCAAGTGTCAAAGCAACATCTTAAGAGTTCATTCAGTGACAACTCTGTATAAAGTTAAATATAACTAAAAGAAAGTAATGTTGTGAAGTTAAATCTAACGTAACAATTGATAATTAAACACCTTTTAAAAGTTAAATCCAACTTTATGAAGAGTTTTCATCACCAATCAAGCTCTTAAAAGTTTGATTCAATTTGTTCATTTTTTAAGTGTATAAAGTGAGGGATTCTAATTCTAGAAAGTGTCGCCATGGAACAGGTATGCACAATTCTTCTGTACCAGTCAGTACTCAAGATCATTTCCTGGAAAATTCCTTGGCGTTTTAAATTTCTTCCTGCGTGGTGTTATGTTCCTAGAAGACAGGACACCGTGTCTTAACATAGAGCAAGATGATCTTACCACTTGTAGAGCGGTTTGCATTTGTGCCAAGTCCAGATAGAATTGGATTGGGGCCGGGGGTGCAAAATGTCAACTACATGAACACATGTTTTGATCTACTTCAAGTCTTTTTTTTTTATTAAATAAATGAAAGTGTAAATGTAGGAGAGCGAAAATTTTTATTATTTTGAATGTTGAAATGTTTGTTTGTTGTTGTTTTTTCAATCCAAACCAGTGAAAACCAGTAAAATGAGGTATGAGAACGCTGATTCTTGTATGAGCCTATATTCAGTGCCAATCATACCAAAACGGCCCGATTCACAAAGAAATAGAAAACAGTTGTAATTAGTAAGTTAATAAGCCAATAAATTTGTTGCACATGTATTTTTACATAAAGTTGCCGATGGCAACTGTTTTTCTCCATTGTGTTTTCTGTAACAAAATTACCATTCCCACAAAAACAGTTTTGCCAACATTACATGTTGGGTTCTGGGTTATGTTTTTTTATGTATTATTTTTATTTTTTTATATATTTTTAATTTTTTTTAAATTATTTATTATTATTATTTTTGGGGGGGGAGGCTTTGCCCAGTATGTTGCCACCCCGGGTCCCCATTCTAATTGGGAGGGTGCATACGGGCACACATGTATGAAAATGTATGATCAATATACATGCATATGATCAAAGAAAGAGGAACCCTTCAGGGGCATTGACATGTCCCTATTTATCACCCTATAGATCTGTCATCGGTTGTTTAATCCCACCCCCCAGTTCCCTCGATCCTGCACCCACTGTCGCTCACGGGGTCGATGTCAACTATACTATCCTGATTGGGCGATACTGTTATCCTGATTGAACCCCTATTCCCCTAATGGGGATATCAAAAGGCCCCAATCAGGAAACCCTTGGGTTAGACACTGCCCTAGTGACTCTCAATCTCCGTATCTCTCACTCAGCCAGCAGACATGTAATCCCGACCCTAGGTGCTAAAATGTCACGTCATTAACCCAAACCAATCTTATACAACATGGCACATTTATTTAAAGGGAAGGTACAACATTTGATTTTTGCAAATATACCTTCTTTTCAACCCTTTATTTTTCAAGAAAAATATCATAAAACTAACCTGTGAAAGAGTATCATCACAATAAATGCTTTTGATAAAATGATGAAAACCAAGCAAGCTTTCAGATAAATAATTCATTAATTCATTAAAGGGACAGTATCGTCATGATCAGAGCAGACTTTCAACAGGGCATGGAATCGGTGTCCTAGTTTAAGATGAACACAGTGGCTGAAAATTACTGGCTCATTATATGCAGCAGCAACGGTAATTGGACCTTATCATGTGGGGTATTATTTTCAGTAACTGAGTTAATCTAAAACTAGCACTCTGATTCCATGTCCTGTTGATCAAGACAATATTGTCCCTTTAATTCATTAATTAATTTATTCATTGAATAGGTATTGAACTGAAACTATCACAGGTTGATGCATGGTTCTAATGTATATATACTACTCAAAACAATTTAGGGAACACCGGATTTTTAACATCAAATAGGTTTGAAATGTTCCATGAACCGGGATTTTCATTTGCAACTCCCCTCTCTCTTTCAGTAGTCATGTCATGAAATGTGTAATCACTACATGCATCCTTTATCATCTGTTTCATTGTGCAGTTGTTTCTCATCAATTCTGTGAAACATTGTGCTTATCTGAAATAAATGATCTTGCTTTAACTGAGATTATTCCGGTGTTCCCTAAATTGTTTTGAGTAGTATATTTTGTCATGATAATTGATAACTTTACCAACTTCACATCAAGTTAGCTTTCAGGTAATAATTCGGCATTTTTGTATAACTGGGTTATCACAAATGTTACACCTTCCCAACCAAAACTTGGCAGCTCTGCTTCTCTCCCCCACGTGTGTGAACCAGGTCAAGGGTCATGTTTTGGTACCAGTTTATTTCAAGAATGATTTATAGCCTGCGTTGTCATAATATATTTGGCAAAAGTCGTAGTTTAAATGTATCAAATAGTGAACTCGGACTGAGTTCCACATATATGTAGGCCTACATGAGACAATCTTGCGTGACTTTTTATGGTCCAGTATTTGCTGTAAAATGGCCCAGTACTCAAATTTACATTTAAAGGGACAGTATTGCCGCGATCAGAGCAGACTTTCGTCAGGACATGGAATCGATGTCCTAGTTTAAGATTAACACAGTGACTGGAAATTACTGGCTCCTTTATGCGGCAGCAACGGTAATAATGACCTTATCATGTTGGGTATTATGGCACGGTCACTGAGTTACGGTAATCTAAATCTAGCGTTCCAATTCCATGTTCGATCGTGACGATACTGTCCCTTTAAATCCAAAATCATGACAAAATTGTGAAGATAACCATTTAATGTAGGGTTTTTGGTTTGCAGCAACAGATGTTAATTTGGCCTATGAAGAGGGGCACCCAGGTACGTGCTGGCCATGCCCTTAGCTTTGCATGCTATTACAGCTTCATGCCATTTCTTAATTTTCTCAAAATAAAAAAAATAATAATAAAAAATTCCCGGTCTCTCTTTTTTCCAGAAGTGCAGTTCTACTCACCAAATGATTACAAATTCAAAAGGTCTTTGTGTATGAAGAATTATCATTGCTATCATGACCTAATCATCAGCATGTTTTTTTTCTTTCTTCATTTAAATCGATTGGCCCGACAGTATATACAAAATGAATGCATATCTACTTATAATGTTATCTATTGTACCTGCTTGATTACTTTCGTAATGAATTTTTTTTCAATCTAGCACTGGACTCCATCATCAAGGCAAATGAAATAATACTAGCTGACGAGGTTGTTGTTTCCACGGCAACACTGACGTAATGGAAGAGTTGGCAGTGTTATAAATAATAGTTCAATTTCACCCTAATGAGCTATGGGCACAGTGGAATCCAAAGAAAAGAAAGCATCTTGTTATGGCACAAAATAATTTGAGCGAACAGACCAGGCTGCTGTTGCTGCATGCTGCACAAATGAATCCCATGGCCTTCAATTAAAATGAGAAAAGGTAATTCATTAATTGTACAGTCCAAGTCGCTCAGTTATTGAAATGTTGATTTTTGTTCTCCTTCAGGGAATGAAAATCCTTGGCAGGTACAACAAATTCTCCATTGTGCTGATTACAATATTTCTCCATTGTGCTGAATTTATTCAAGGCAAAGTTATTTTTTTAAATCATCTTCAGCCTTCCCTCCCACCCCACCAAACCCACCCAACCCCATTTTCTACTAATAGCAGGTTTTGAAATTTAACCTTAGTTTGTAGCCATATGGATGATATGGTCACTGGTTATAATATATACTATATCTTGATTCGGCAGTAAATCTAGTCAACGGATGGCTGGCTATAATAATGCAAAATGGCATATGATCGATTCTCCTGTGCACAATGAGTGGCATTTGTAACGATACTCCAGAGAGATGGTCATCAGAGGTCAGGGCATCTTCCATGACGGTGGTTTACCTTTGTCATCCACAGGCCGCCACCGCTGTCACTCAGTGAATCGAGAAGAATACATGGAGATCCACTGGATTGCTGACCCCAGTCTCCAAGCAAGATGTATGCCACTTGATTGATCTGTCCAGTAGATCTCAAATGCTAATTCCAGAGTAAAGGATGTTCTATCACTTTCATTTTGTTGGGATTCACCCTGGTTCCTCGATTCCCCTGGGGGGACATTAACTGTCAATTTCATTCCCTCTACATGCTCTATTTGCATTGTGGCCTGAATTTGACCCTGGTGAGCTGGCCATTACAGCCATTTTCAAGTATCACGGGGGGAAATCAACAATTCAAAATGTCATCTGATGTGATGCCGAGCTGAGGAGATCCAAGATTGGATAGATCGATGTTGGTGTATTTATTTTGCACTTCCAGATGTTTTAGTAATAAAGCTCACATGGATCGTTGTCAACTATGCTGTCAGACAGAAATATTTCAATGGATGTTTTGATACCATCATCAATTTCATTCTATTATGTAGCTTTAAGCGGGTCTGAAATCCACAACATTTGTTAAAACGCTTTATTGCATCATGACCTCGCATAATTTCTGCCCCATTCATACCAATTACTGCCCAACATCATGTTCAGTTATTACAGAGAGCTATAATCCCACCCCCAACCTCCATTCATTTCCTCAATTTTATTAAATGCTTTTTTTGTGAGGAAATTCATGCAGGAGTTAAATTTCAAAACCATTTCTACCCCAATTCAGTGTATTGTAACAAAATCGACTATAAGGTCACTGGCTTCCGACCAAATTGAAAAGCCCTTTGAAGTTTTCTACTGGGGTCGAGTCTTTTGTCTGTAAAAATAGAACCGATCTAAAAAACCATTGTCAGATAACTTTAGTGTTAGAATTGGTCATTTTTCAGAAGGATGGTTCCTGAGTTGTGACTGCTGAGTCGTTCAAAGGGACAATATCATCACGATCATGGGTATGGAATCAGAGTGCTGTGAGTTTTAGATTAACTCAGTGACTGAAAATAATACCCCAAATGATAAGGTTATTATTACCGTTGCTGCTCAGTAATTTTCAGTCTTAAACAAGGACACTGATTCCATGCCCTGTTGAAAGTCTGCTCTGATCGTGACAATGTCGTCCCTTTAAATTGATAGTACAACTAACAGAAAAATCACACAGATTTTGACAATTCTTTTAGTCCGAAATTTTGCTTTCTTACTATGAAATGTACAAGTTTTATTATCCAAAAGCAATAGGGCCTACTGTATCTTAACTGTGAGCAGACATTATACAAATATATGCTTTATAGTGGTTATTTAATCAGTCTTTGTAATAAAAAAAAAGTTTTATTTCTGTACACTTGATATTTGATTTGATTTTGTGGTGAATTTATCATGGAGTGTCGTGGCCGAGCGGTCTAGCGCACCGAACTCAAGTTCTGGTGTTGCCAGCAGCAGGGTGTGGGTTCGAGCCCCGGTCGTGACACTTGTGTCCTTGAGCAAGACACTTAACCATAATTGCTTCGTCCTTCGGATGGGACGTAAAGCCGTAGGTCCCGTGTGTTGTATAATGCACGTAAAAGTGGATTGTCGTGCGGTCTAGCGCACTGAACTCAAGTTCTGGTGTTGCCAGCAGCAGAGTGTGGGTTCGAGCCCCGGCCGTGACACCTGTGTCCTTGAGCAAGACACTTAACCATAATTGCTTCTCTCCACCCAGGGGTTAAATGGGTACCTGTGAAGGCAGAGATGGTTTGCTCTATATGCGCTAGAAATGGCAGCAATTGAGCTGTATACTCCCCAGGGAGCTGAGATGGTTTCAGGAATGATTTATGAGCCTTATGAGCCTTATGAGCAGGGATAATAATATAATGCGCCTTGAGCGCCACTTAGTTGGTGGATACGTGCGCTATATAAATCTATACATTATTATTATTATTATCCATGGGAATCGTCACAGGCTATGCCTATTGGCATATCCTCATTGGGAGAATAGTGTTTCAATCAGGATAAAAGTATCTCCCAATCGGGATAGTATAGTTGACATCCACACGTCAGTGCAACCAGACTAAAGGGCATTGTCCCCCAAAAAGTGCGCTCAAAAGTGCATTGTGTCCAGCGATAAACTTTTGTCACGAAGTGGAAACGTGTTCTTTCTTTATAAAGTTGGCCTTTTGTGTTTGAACGCTGATTCTTGATTATCAATTAAAGGCCACGCAGTACCCAGTGATTTTGTTTGCCTCAGTGGTTTAACGAACTTTTAAGCCTCTTTGCTGAAGTGGACAGCAGCGCGCAATGATGGGAAACTTCATGTTATGGTTGACGGCATACAGAAGGGAACACGTAATTTGGGAATAAAATAAATTCTTTGATTAGGTAGTTCAGTTCCCCTTTGATATAACAGAATGCACAAGTATGCGGTGGGTGTTGAAAAAACTCTATATAATCCAAAGAAAAAGTATTCCGCAAGAATGCGTTATACAATATTACACTAGTAAGTGGGCGACTCTCAATGACAAAACTTCCATGGTCAGTGACTATACCTCCATGATGTAGCCAACGATAAGCTGTTCAGTACTTTTGGCCAATGGACTTTCGGTTGATAGTCTTGCCACCTTGAATCAGGATATAATTCCACTGGCTTGGCAAGTCAAATTAAACTAGGCATTGGTATTTTAATTGGCTTGGGAGGAAATAATTCCCAAAGTGGTATCCTAGGAAAATCCATGGTTGAGTTAAATTCCCAATATATTTATTTTCCACTCAACACTCTAAAAAATGAAAGTGTTGAATCAACATTTTAAAGAGTTCGGTCAGTGACAAGATCAAGTTAGACTTAACTTGACTTCGTGTTAATTCAACACTTTCTTTGAGTGGAACTTTATGAAGTGCTTGCAGTCACTCGCCGAACTCTTAAAAGGTTGATTCAACACTTCAGTTTTAAGAGTGAAGGTTTGTGCTCATCCACCACCACGGTTGATGTTGATGTCTGGTTTATGAAATATGAAATTTAACACAATAATTTAACACAAAAATTTAACACAATAAATGTTTTTAACACAATATAAAACAAATAGAGAATTAGCTGTTACAAGCTGACCTACCTAAACGACCTGTAGTATAAATCCATTTTACCTTTGAGAAAGAACCTGCTAGGTTCGAAACGTAAGGCCTTACATGGGCGGACCCAGAACATTTTTTAGGGGGGGGGGCTGAGAAAAAAAACACAATTACTTTTCAGTACTACAAAAATTACAATGAAATAATCAAAGGGAGAGAAAAACAAAGCACACTGTGGGAATGGGAGTGCGTTCTCCCCTCCTCTCTCTCTCTCTCTCTCTCTTTTTCTCTCTCTTTTTTTTATATTTATTTATTTATTTTTTAATTTTTTTTTAATTTTTTTTTTTAAAACGATTTTAGGGCTACAGCCCCCTTAGCCCCCCCCCCTGGATCCGCCAATGCCTTACGTTTCGAACCTAGCAGGTTCTTTCTCAAAGGTAAAATGGACGATATACAAACAATTTAAAACAAATGATTCTCTTCCACCCCCACTCCTACAAAAACAAAACAAAACAAACACAAACAAACACAAAACCCACCAAAAAAACACTAATATGAATTTCATTAAATAAAGAATTGGCTGTTGAATTTCATTAATTAATTTGCTTTTAAACAAAAAAGAATCACACAAGGGTTGAAGCCTACTTATAGTGGAGGGGATGTCGTTCCCAACACCATCCTACAGGCTAAGTTCATCATCTGTGCTTTCCATGTGAAATTGATGGTTTTGAAACATAAACATACATTATCATTTGGATATTAACATTTTTACCCACCCCTGAACACCATCCTACACCAAACAATAAATATATAAATGTATACAGAAACAAAACCTCAATGAATCTTTTAAAAATTTGATCTGATGTCGTCTTTGCTCGATACTGGAGAGACAAACTCTTGACATTATAGGCCTATTGATTTATAGTCATAGCTAAAAACAAAAATTAGTTCCCACAAGTAACAGTCACGCACTCGGCATTAGCTTTTGAACAATCCGCTTTCCGGCCGTGCTTTCCGGCCAAGCGCAATGATGAATTAGACACATCGGAAAATTGATTTGCCTGCGTACAAGGATCTAGAAGCACAGTGTCAATTAGTGCACTCTGTGGTGGAGCCAAGGCCATCTGTCAGACTCACTTGTTAGCCATGAATATTTTAGCAAGGTTATACCAGGCATGATGCAAAAAATATGCCAAGGAACCTACCTATATTACACAAATGATATCAAATTGTTGTCAAATTCGAACAATGGATATAATAATAATAATGTGGACTTATATAGCGCACGTATCCACCAAACTGGTGCTCAAGGAGCATTATATTATTACCCCTGCTCATCAGGCTCATAAATCATTCCTGAAATCATCTCAGCTCCCTGGGGAGTATACAGCTCAATTGCTGCCATTACAGCGCATATAGGGCTAATCAAACACAACAACCAACTCTGCCCTCGCAGGTACCCATTTACCCCTGGGTGGAGAGAAGCAATTATGGTAAAGTGTCTTGCTCAAGGACACAAGCACCATGGTCGTGGTTGGGTTTCGAACCCACATTCTGACGACTCAGCCATCAGAACACAAATCCGATGCACTAAACCGCTCGACCATGGCACTCCATATACCTCAGTGTGTCAACGATTGTCACGGTGTTTGGTTTCCAAAGTTAAAAATTTTACAATAAAAAAACTGTATGTCTAAAGATGTATATCGCCCATGCTTTTCGCTAAAGTGGATGGCAATTTCATGAGAAAAAAAATCGAAGCTTTTCATTGTAACATTGGCTGTTTTTACTTAAGGAAAGGATAACAAAATATTATAAAATGACACGTTTCTCATTGAAATAATGGTTTGAAAGTAAAAATGTGCCGTAGTGAATTTATGGTCGGTCCTGTTATAAAATTCATGTTGGCACATTAAACCAGCCATCTGATGCCTTTTTTGTGAAATGTATCATTTGAATCTGTTTGTTTTCATTTATAAAATGAAATTATCAAATTTCCAATGAAAATTAAAAACACTGAATCGACAATTGTCTTTTAGTTTGTTTTTGACATTTTTGACAGTAATTATGTGTGCTTCATGTCTATGCCGGTGTGCAGGCAGTGCTGCATAGCGCATATGTGCTGCCTTTGTGAAAATTATTGACAAATTTTGGCGTTCACATAAATTCTAAATGAAGCCTACAGAGGTTCCATAATTCCAGCGAAACTTCATGGTCCGTGTATTTCTCCAAATAAGGAAGCATTGATTTGCATCATCGCTCTGCCTCAATTACCCAGAATCATATTACGGAATTACAAACCGTGAGATTTGTGGACAGAAATGAAAACATGGCACAATGTAATGTTTACATCCAGTGATACACCCACTGCTAACTGCTATAATTACAGGATTCTAGTCAGCGCCTGTCCTCATTAGGCATAAAGGTTTAAAGAGACAGTGTCGTCACAATCAGAGCAGACTTTCAACAGGGCATGGAATCGGTGTCCTAGTGTAAGATAAACACAGTGACTTATAATTACTGGCTCATTTATGCAGCAGCAACGGTATGAGTATGATCTTCTCATGTGGGGTATTATTTTCAGTCACCGAGTTAATCTAAAACTAGCACCATCTGATTCCATGTCCTGTTGATTCTGATAATACTGCCCATGAAGGTACAGCATTGGTAATGTTGCAAAACTATAGTGTACTTCAATTAGTATATTGTGTAATCTCTGTCAACCAATTAGATACATTGTATAAAAAAAATTGTAGAATGCTTCTAATGGCAGAAATTATTATTAACAAAAATCCAAAACTGTAATAACAAACATCTAAACCAAAACTACAAACAAAACTCAAATTAAAAGTAAAATCAAACTGGCAAAATCATTCCGGTTTTTGATTGGGGAAGTTTTCTCTAAATACAACGCGGCTGGCTTGTTCTAAAAGCAGGTTAGTTTTCATTAAGTTGTAAATGATATTGCTATTACTAAAATTACAAACTATTATCCAGACAAAATATTTAAATTACTTTTTTGTTTCCAAATCCCACACAGTAATGCAGACACATGTTAGACTTAGTATGCCCTACCATAGAATTGAAATCAAAATATTCTCACTGTTGGTCTCAATCCTGCCATTCCTATATAATAATAATAATAATAAAGATTTGTAGCGCGCACATATCCACCTTGCTGGGCGCTCAAGGCGCGGAAACAAAGATAAAACATGAATACAAACAATATACAATGATAACATAGGGAAAACTTATGTACTGAGATACATGTACCTACAATGCAATAACAAATATACATCATCTTTGAAGAATTAATATAAGCAAAACACACACATAGTTTATCAAATACACACGAAGTAACAAATAAACATTACTAAGTACATGTACATTGTACTTGAAATAATAACCAACCTTCAGGAATCTGGAATCCACACCCAGGTATTTTAAATAAATCGACCAAGATGTTACACAAAATGTTAAACAAACAATTTATCATTGTAAGACCCCAGGGGTATACCACATACACAACTGATAAATAAGAGACATGGTCCCACAACGGAGCCATTACATGGCAAATTGGGTAAATAATCTCAAATTTGGTAGTGCCGAGTTCTGAAGAAAAGAACTCACACAAATCACGCAAAGAAAATCCTCCCCAAAACATGCATTCTTCATCACAATGACCAAATTTATCAATAAACATTGCTTTAAACAGTGCTTATCATGTATTAGGAATTACCAAATTTAAATATACACTTTTTTTAATTGTCTGGAAATTCGTCCAAATTAACCTGTAAAAGTTTCAGTTTATTTCAGTGTGTCATTAAAGGCAAGGTACAACAATTACCAGATTATGAAATTAACAATTTATTATCTAAAGACTTACTTGGTGTAACATCGGTACATCCTAATTAGAAATCTTTTTGTCTGCAGTGGGTTCATCTAAGGAAAAACAGGAATTTTAATGTCAAATTTTGTAAAACATAAAAACATGTAACAATATTTTCTCAAAAACGTGAACACTTATTGTGGTGTGTCGTGGCCGAGCGGTCTAGCTTACCGGACTCAAGTTCTGGTGTTTGCAGCAGAATGTGGGTTCGAATCCCGGCCGTGACACTTGTGTCCTTGAGCAAGACACTAAACCATAATTGCTTCTCTCCACCCAGGGGTTAAATGGGTACCTGTGAGGGCAGAGTTGGTTGATTAGCCCTATATGCGCTGTAATGGCTGTAATGGCAGCAATTGAGCTGTATACTCCCCAGGGAGCTGAGATGGTTTCAGGAATGATTTATGAGCCTTATGAGCAGGGGTAATAATATAATGTGCCTTGAGCACCACTTAGTTGGTGGATACGTGCGCTATATAAGTCCACACATTATTATTATTATTATTATTATTAAATACCAATGTTGGACCTTCCCTATTTAGGGACAATATTGTCACAATCAACAGGACATGGAATCAGAGTGCTAGTTTTAGATTAACTCAGTGACTGAAAATAATACTCACATGATAAGGTCATATTACTGTTGTTGTTGCATAAATGAGCCAGTAATTCATCTTAAACTAGGACACCGATTCCATGCCCTGTTGAAAGTCTGCTCTGATTGTGACGATACTGTCCCTTTAAGCAAGTATGTATGTCATAATATGTGCATAGCCTTTACCGAGGATTCATAACCATTACTGTTACTATGACGATCATTTACAGAGGAAAACTCAATGACATTATTGTAAACAGTATATGAACTTCATAAATCATTTGACTTTGATGAGAATATTGACAATCACCAGCACTATGAAGGGAAAACCTGCTCTGCAACTCATAGATAAGGATTAGAAACCCAATTTGTGGTCTATCAGTAACAATATGGGTCAGTTTATTTCATTTTCATTTTTTTTTTTTTTTCGTAAGCTGGGAGTCTCAAGGACTTTCCCTGCATTTTTTTTCTTTTGTTTATTACTTTTACTTACGTGAAAGAAAATTATAATATTTTGTAGTCTTATTTTAGTTGTACCCTTCTGAGAAACAATCATACAAGCCTGTGATTTCTCAGGATTTTTCCTGATTTCAGGATTTTTTTTACAAATCTTCCCGCAGTTGCCTCAAAATTTTCTTGAAAGAGAAGTAGCCACGAAGGAAAGAAAGAAGTAGCCTGTATTGTGTCCAGACCTCTAGTTTCTTGTTTGTGGGGATGTGGACTGGAGTCGGTAAATCCTTTAAACATCCAGGAGGTTCAGGGGGCTTTGTCCTCGACTCACTACCCATTTTCAGGATTTTTCACTTTTGTCAAATCACACCGCATATCATATTTATCCTAGCAATTCCAATTGTGTTCATCATTTGCAAGGATTTGCTTTTGTGAAAACAGCTTGAAATAATCATTAAATTACAACCAGGAGTAATAACAAATTTATGATAAATAACAAATTAGAACCCCTTTTGAAGCCGAACATCTGGTGTAACATTAACTTCCTTCAATCGAAGACACCGCCAGGCTCAATTTGACAATTTGTGGAATTTCATTTTGAGATTGCATCAATGATGCTTTTAGCACACTAGTATCATTTATCCCAGTCCCCAAAACCCAGACCTAATTATTAAGAATTCAATGTATGCTGCATGACTTCAATTTGATAGGAAGAATATTTCTGAATCCTTAAAAATGCACTGTGCCATCTCAAAATAACACGGACCATCAACTCACACATGAAATACATTGTCTGAACACTCATTCATACAGAAAATTCTAAATTTTCTTTAAGAACAGGGTCGATCAAGCGATCAAGCGTTCATTATTTGAGCTTTCTGGTCTCCAAAGCTAAATCTCCACAGAGTGGGCAGATGAATATCAGGAAGATGTATTTCGGGCACAGTTTGTACACAAGTAGGATTGGTTTTTTCTCCTTTTTTTTCATTCTTTTGCAAATTTTTTAGTATTATTTTTTTTTGAGTATAATTAAGTAACAGGACCAAAATCATACACCAGTGATCTACATACTATATGATTTGCAAAACTGCATTTATCATCCACCATGATTTGGGACATTTTTCTTTTTTCTGTTGGCTTTCATCAGCCTGTTTTTCTATAATAAACAGACAAACACACTAAACATTTCAACGGGAAGGAACATCATTGGTAATTTGAATTGAAGCAGTTTGGCCAACATTACCAATGCTGTACCTTCCCTTCAATGTATATCTTGATTCAAAGAGAGTAAGCATACTCATAGAAGCAGTTTTGCCAACATTACCAATGCTGTACCTTCCCTTCAATGTATATCTTGATTCAAAGAGAGTAAGCATACTCATAGAAGCAGTTTGGCCAACATTACCAATGCTGTACCTTCCCTTCAATGTATATCTTGATTCAAAGAGAGTAAGCATATTCATAGAAGCAGTTTGGCCAACATTACCAATGCTGTACCTTCCCTTCAATGTATATCTTGATTCAAAGAGAGTAAGCATACTCATAGAAGCAGTTTTGCCAACATTACCTATGTATATCTTGATTCAAAGAGAGTAAAAGCGTTATTCGTAGAAGCAGTTTTGCCAACATTACCAATGTTGTAAGCATATTCATAGAAGCAGTTTTGCCAATGTTTTCCCTTTCAAAAGGCCATTATACATGTACACTTTTCATGGCCTAACCCAAATATTTAAAAACAACCCTGTAGTTAATACACCAATAATTGCACCGTTGCCAAACAATTCATTGGATGATTATGTGTAATAGTTTTTATTGAAGACTATCCCACCAACAGTTGTTTGTTTGTGTTTATGTCAGATGCACAACATCAGGGAATTTCAGGGTTTACAGTACCTCCCCCCCATTATATTCCAAGCTTGGAATTGGGTCATTCAGGCAGGGTTTTGTTCAGGGGGTTTGAGATTGTAAATTTATTCAAAATTTTACATTATTATTACAATATTTGTAAGGGGGAAACCGCAATGTTCCTCCTCCCACCCCACCCCCCATGTAATTTTTTATTTGTATAAATTCTGATCAAAAGGGGGAATTTGTTCGCACCCTCAACCCCCCCCCCCCCCCCAACCACCCCCAACCCTCTAGATTCCAAGAATTACATCACAAAATTAACTTGTGAACATTTCATCACAACAGGTTCTCATGTTTTTGAGAAAAAGATAAAAAATGTTTTATTTTTATATAAATTTGACGTATCAACTTCTGTTTTCGTTAAGATGAAGGCACTTATTTATCAGGATGATTGATATGTGTACCAACTTTTACTGAAACCAAAAAGTACATAATTTTCTAATTTTATAATCTGGTTATTACCAGATTATAAAATTGTACCTTTCCTTTAAGATCAGCGAATACAATGAAGTGTATGCACATACGGATATTTCATAATATCAGGTTGTTTCTATTTTTGCACAGAAGGAATATTTGAAAAAATACTGTAACTTAATGTAGACATCCTTATCTACAGTAGGAATGATAATATAGGCCTTATGGTATTATTTACATTATCCACCTTGTACATACATTTTGGCTTTATTGCTATTTCTATTTCTATTTTATTTCTCGGTATATATCAACAAATACATAGATGACCAACATTACAAGGAATACATAAAACGAATGCTTTACGTACAAAAACATAACACAATACCATTCAACTCCCGAAGGATTACCCAAAAGAAACATTGTTTCTGTCTAGGGGTTCTCCAAGTTGAATGGATACACAGAATATAAGAAGCAATAAATATAAAATAAAGTTTTAATTATAATTATAACAAAATTAAATAAAGTGAAATAAATAGTTAAATAAAGCTTTAAAGTAAAGTATGTAAATAATAAAATCATAGATTGAACTAATTAAATAAGAATACTATAAGCAAAAACCAAAACCAAGCTTAAACATGAACAAGCATTAAAAGCAACATCTCCAAACTAAACAAACATAATCAATCAATTAATCAAAATAATAAATCAATAAATAAATACAGATTAAAATAAAAACAAAAACAAAAACAAAATAATTATAGATAATTGATAATTATAAGTAAATAATAAATAAATATATATAAATATATAAATTTATAAAAAATTGAATTTTTTAATATAAATAATTAGACACATAATTACATACACAAATAAATAAATAAATAAATAAACAAAAATTTCATTGATTTTTTTTTCTTCACAAAATAGTGTATTACAAAAACCTGAATTACTGTATTCAACTACAGTGTAAGACAATTATTGAAATGCCTTAATAGGCCTGAGAGATAGGATTAGAACTGAGCAGATGGTCGCGTAAAGAAGTAATGAATGGTTTATATTGCTCTAGATTTTTTCTCTTATTACAACACTTCATACATGACCGACCGGTAGCGATTTTAAAGTACCTTGGAAAAACAATCGAGCGAGTTGTTTCATCACGGATCTCTGACCATGTTCGTGCTAATAACCTGTTGGACACATTTCAGTCAGCCTGAACCATTTCATGGAACGGAAACTGTTCTTCTCCGCGTCAACAATGACATCTTATCTGCCATGGATGATGGAAAAATCACTGCATTAGTTTTGTTAGACTTAAGCGCCGCTTTTGACACAGTCGATCATAAAATCCTTCTCTCCCGCCTTCAATATCATCTTGGAATACATGTCACAGCCCTGGATTGGTGTAAGTCCTACCTTTTAAATAGGCCACAGCATGTTTGTATTGGTAACGCTATCTCCGAGCCTGTTATTCTTGACTATTCTGTACCCCAAGGCTCTATGCTCGGCCCACAGTGGTTTACCGTTTATACCTTTCCAGTTCGTGATATCATTTTGAAGTATAACTAGATTTAAGTCAATGCTTAAAACTCATCTTATGTCACATTTCTTCAAAGATGATGTATATTTGTAATTGCATTGTAGGTACATGTATCTCAGTACATAATTTTTTTTCTTCTATGCTATCATTGTATATTGTTTGTATTCATGTTTTTTCTTTGTTTCCGCGCCTTGAGCGCCCAGCAGGGTGGATATACAAATCTTTATTATTATTATTTTTTCTCGAGCTTGACAAGCTCCCACAGAAACAACTCACTTGTTGATAGTCACTTACACACAAGACATTAATTTTGTAACAGTAAAGTTCAGGTCATGAATCAATAAATCAATCATCAGGGCATTTGTAGAGTGCCAGTCATTCTAGTTGCCTATTCCCAGGCGCTTGGAAAAGTGAAGGAAAAAACTAATAAAAAACAGGAATTCACAGAATTTCATGAGATGAGATGTGCAACAGACTAATTGTAAGTAGATTTGAAGAGATGTGTCTATATTTTGTTTTATTACAGACCACTTCATACATGATTTTTTTTCCCTGGAATATTACAAGCCCCCTCAGAAACATCCGACTCATTGATAGTCACTTACACAAGACAATTTGTGAAAGTTTAAGTCAATGGCCGTACAATGCTATGCCAGTGAGCTCATACTACATGCACGTGGTGGTGGTGGTGGTGGTGGTGATGGTGGTGGTGATGATGATGGTGATGTCAACCTCACTTGACAGTGAGGTTGACTGTCTGTCCTCATCTGTCTCACTTTTAAGCACACTCAAACATGTTCATCATGGCGCCTTCAAAAAAACAAAAACAAAAACAGTAGCATATATTCAAATCAGACGGCATATTAATTTTATTGGTGCTCCTTAAACTTGGAAAAACATTTTCAATAAATAAGTCTCGAAAATGTGGCAAATCAGTTAAACATGGTTTTATATTTGTGCCAGATTTCAGTATATAATATAATATCTAAACTGATGATTGTCTATTTACTTTTAAGTAATTTAGTGTTATCGTAATTTCAAACAATTTGGACCAATTTTAAGAAACTTTAATGTAAATATTAACTTTAAAAACTCCTTACAACCCAAATAAAAAAAAACTAATAAATATTCTTACTTTGGACAACCTAATGCTCATCTCGTTCAGTTGCAGCAAAATATTCAAATTAAATTGGCACTCTAGATTTGTATCTGAAATTCAAACTGTTCAAGTTCAGTCTAACTCAGAAATCAGGAATAACATACCCAGATATATGTTATCAACTAAATCATTTCATTCAGTACTTTGGAAGGAGGGGAAAAATTCCCAAACCGTGGGTTGACCCTAAGTCAAACCAGCAAACTAACTCCTACTCCATTCAACTTAGTCTAAGGTACTAACAACTTGAACAGGCTTAAAGTCCTGTGTAAATTCTCAATGCAATAAACAAGCAGTATTTGAACCTTTGCATGGTGGAAGTACAGTAGGAGTAAGTACCACCATGTGAACAATCTCTCAGGAGACGATTAGCGGTTTATCACCCCTATTACAACTCCTAAGAGATTGTTTACACGGTGCTACTGCAAACTTTACTCTTACTATTTAAAGGGACAGTATCATCACGATTAACAAGGCATGGAATCGGAAGGCTATTTTTAGATTAACTCAGTGACCATGGTCGAGCAGTTTAGTGCATCGGATTTGTGTTCTGAGTCGTCAGAATGTGGGTTCGAATCCCAACCGCGACCATGGTGCTTGTGTCCTTGAGCAAGACACTTTACCATAATTGCTTCTCTCCACCCAGGGGTAAATGGGTACCTGTGAGGGCAGAGTTGGTTGTTGTGTTTGATTAGCCCTATATGCGCTGTAATGGCAGCAATTGAGCTGTATACTCCCCAGGGAGCTGAGATGGTTTCAGGAATGATTTATGAGCCTGATGAGCAGGGGTAATAATATAATGCGCCTTGAGCACAAGTTTGGTGGATACGTGCGCTACATAAGTCCACATTATTGTTATTATTATTACCATAACACCCCACATGATAACGTCATATTACCGTTGCTGCTGCATAAATGAGCCAGTAATTTTCAGTCACTGCGTTCATCTTAACCTAGAACACTGATTCCATGCCCTGTTGAAAGTCTGCTCTGATCGTGACAATACTGCCCCTTTAAACAGAAACTACACAGAAAAATCATATTTGTTGACTCATAGTTTTCTATACACACTTGTAACCTATAAAAAAATACACACACAATTTGTTAAAATAAAGGCAACATTCTTTGTCCAATAAACAGATAGAAATCACCCAAACTGAGATTGCACTATTTGTGTGTGGCAAGTCTGGCGCCCTCTTTCAGTAGTTCTCCCTCAGTAGCAGGCATTGTAATCTCATCAAACCTCAATACAACAACCCTACATGGCGTCTACGGCACATCAGGTCTGTGGAAATGAGGGAAGGCCCCTGTCCCAGGATCTTATCTGCAAATTTGTTGAAAAATAAACCGTACACTGTTTATATTTTCCCACTGTTCCAATTTTAGGAAAAGTCCAATTTTTTTTTAGGTGTTTGGGTTTGTGCATCATCTTATAGATCTTCAGTTATGTGACATTTTGTACACTGACGTGACCCCAATCTGACCTCTCCTCCCGGTCGAAACCGGAAGTTCAATATTTAAAAAAATAATAATATCTCATGAACCACGTCACAGAAGATATTTTCACGATCTTTGCATCATCTTAAAGATCTTGTTTAACATTGTTTTTGTCCTGCATATTGTAAAGAATGTTTATGGTGTCACCACGTAAAATTCTCTTGAGCAGTAATGGATTCTGAAAAGAATCAGTTGGTTACAACTTGACGTTTCCATCGGTATGTTCTTCAGGAGAATCTGTAAACTGATTCCTGAAAATGTTCAGCAATTTTGTTTGAAGCGTTCCCCCATCACCACCGGAATTGTGATTCATACCCTAGATAATTGTCCCAAAGCCTAGACCATTATATACATAGAATTGCACCATTCCTCATGGTATGGAAGAATAGTTTAATAATAATATACAAAATGCAACAAAATTTCCATCCTGAACATTTCAATTTTTGCTAGTATATACACAAATAAATTTTCAAACAAACAAATGTACAAACCACTATCAATATATACTACTCAAAACAATTTAGGGAACACCGGATTTTTAACATCAAATAGGTTTGAAATGTTCCATGATCCGGGATTTTCATTTGCAACCCCCTCTCTCTTTCAGTAGTCATGTCCAGTGGCAGCGCTAGGGCAAAACCCCCGGTTACTTTCTTTGCCGCTCCCCCCCCCCCCCCCAATTTCCCCCCCCCAATTTTATCCCTGATGGTAAGTCAATGCTTTTTCAGCAGTACAAAATTACATTAAAGATTAATGTTTGTCCCCCTTAAATTTAAGCTTGCCCCCCCCCCCCCTTCTTGCCCCCCCAGTTTAACAGGTCTGGTGCCGCCGCTGGTCATGTCATGAAATGTGTAATCACTACATGCATCCTTTATCATCTGTTTCATTGTGCAGTTGTTTCTCATCAATTCTGTGAAACATTGTGTTTATCTGAAATAAATGATTATCTGAAAATGAGATTATTCCGGTGTTCCCTAAATTGTTTTGAGTGGTATATTATACCGAATGTACCAAACAAGTTCGTGAATATTGTTATGAAAATATCTACTCAACTGACATTATTCCAATGGTATAGTACTCAAAATCTAAAAGTTATTTTTTAATTTAGTTAAATTTTTAAAAACATTTTAACGTGACTTTACATATACATTATGATAGTATTAAAGGGGCAGTATCGTCACAATCAACAGGGCATGGAATCGGAGTGCTAGTTTTAGATTAACTCAGTGACTGAAAATATTACCTCACATGATAAGGTCATTATTACTGTTGTTGCTGCATAAATGAGCCAGTAATTTTCAGTCACTGTGTTAATCTTAAACTAGGACACTGATTCCATGTCCTGTTGAAAATCTGCTTTGATCGTGACAATACTGTCATTTTTAAACATAAACACACATAAATGCCTTCAAGTTTCAATAGATTGTAGGGCAGGGTTTTACTTCAGTTTTGAATTTCATGGAATGTACAGACTTTTACAACTCATGGATGCAACCACAAACGTACCACCTTGGGAAAACAACTTCCATTATTAGCTCAGTATATTAAAAGTTTCATGTGGAGTGTCGTGGCCGAGCGGTCTAGCTTACCGGACTCAAGTTCTGGTGTTAGCAGCAGAATGTGGGTTCGAATCCCGGCCGTGACACTTGTGTCCTTGAGCAAGACACTTAACCATAATTGCTTCTCTCCACCCAGGGGTTAAATGCGTACCTGTGAGGGCAGAGTTGGTTGATTAGCCCTATATGCGCTGTAATGGCAGCAATTGAGCTGTATACTCCCCAGGGAGCTGAGATGGTTTCAGGAATGATTTATGAGCAGGGGTAATAATATGCGCTTTGAGCACCACTCAGTTGGTGGATACGTGCGCTATATAAGTCCACACATTATTATTATTATCTAGAAGACTTCACGTACACACCTACAACTGGATATCAAATATATTTTGGGTTTCTCAACACTTACAGATATATCGCCCGTTGTCACAAGGAACTCTAGCTTTATTTATTTATATTGAATATTTATAACCCCCTTTTGAATAATTATCTATTTTCTTTTAGTAAGGTATGAATATTGATGCAGGATTTGAGGCTTTGCATGGTGGAGATAGATATTTGAGTTCTTTTGGGTGACGCCATGTAATGATCTCTTCTTGGAAGAAGTGATAACAATTTATAATAATTTAATAATTTATTAGCTTAGCGCATGCTACATGCCGAAATGATCGTATGTGCCAAGTGATGGCTCTGAGAAGAGCCGGTTGAAGAGCTTATAGTCCAGCGGTGTCAACAACAATGGTAAGTGTATCCTCAAGCAAGACTCCTAGTAGGAAAATTCACATGTTAACAGGGTAATAATAATAATAATAATAATAAAGATTTGTAGTGCGCACAGGGTAGATTTAAATAAGAAAAGAATGGTACAATGAGTATGTTGAGATGGTAATGAGACGGTTTTGAGAGGGAAAGTTTTGGAGGGAAAAGGAGAGTCTCCAACTAGATCGTTATCTCTGAGGTTGCAAAGCTCTGCTGTTCTACTGTTTTTGCTGATAGCAAAAATAAATCAAGATCTGGATTTAAAATTAATAAACAAAATGCACAGCGATATTTTGCAGTAATATATTTTCAAGATTCAGAGCACCTCAAGGCCAAATCCAGAGCCTTGAGAATTCTACTTTGGCAAAAGGGAGACAGGCTGGAGGATCCGATCATCAACCATGGCCTTGTAAAGAGTGGACGTGAGAGGGCGCACTCCACGTGTATGTGTTTCTTCTACCACTTAGAATCTAATATTACAGTGTTGTACATGACAACGATGACCGATGTCGATGAGAATCGCCCAAGTTATTTCCCCCTGATCTAACAAGGAAGGGCAAGTAACAAGGAAGGGCAAGGGAGTAGAGACCCCATTCAGACAGCCACTCAAGTACTTGTGAAATGAACTGTAGTATTAGTATTATTATTAAAGAGGCACTCTAAGGTCAAATTCAGTTTTGTGATGCACTCATTTTCCAATAGATAGAGTCCTTATTAAAGTGTGAAAAAAATTACAAGTCTCTAACTTCACTTTAAAGTGGTGTAACATATCATTTTATTTGATACCCTTTCAGAGCGATATTTGAAACATGACGTCACTATTTTCTTACGGTAAATGAGTCTGTAACATTTCCATACAGGAATTTTTTGTTTGTCAAAAAGTCAATTTCAACGCCGATTTGATCAAATATTGTGGAGATTCAGGAATGAACTGCAAATTCACCGTACAAAAATGTAGAGATCCATTTATTTGAAATGTGACATCACTGTTGTCTTTGGATGTTAACAAATTTCACACAGGAAGGTTATCAAATAAAATGACATTTTACATCACTTTAACGTGAGGTTAGAGACTAATTTTGTTGGTAATTTTTTCACACTTTAATAAGGACTCTAGTTATTGGAAAATCACAAAACTAAATTTGACCTTAGAGCCCCTCTTTAACGTTACTATAGAATTGGTACTCGATACTGCGGAGTATGCAAGGTAAATTAAAATTTGTGGAGTACCGAATATATAGTGACTGGTTCTAGCAGGGAAAGAATAGAATACAACCGCCACTTTTTCTATCCAAAATATGACAAATTTCACAGATTTTGCCTTTAAAAGATGATAGAGGATTCACTTTAAGGAGAGGAAAGTGTAGTCAAGTGATGATTGGAAACGATATGTTATTGGGAGATTTTGAGCAAATGAATACGTGCACATCCAATGAGCTGTCGGCCATTTTGTCGTTTGCTGAAACACATGTAATAGACATTGTGCACTAGGGGCGGTTGGATACGACATATTTCTTTTCCATTAGTAGCCTTGATTCTGTTTGTGTACGAATGAGAAGTAGCAGTAGAGGTAGTAATTGATGAAATTGTGAATTTGGAAATGGCAGTGACGAAGTAAACTTATTTGGATTAATTTGGAAACAGAAGTATTAGTTTTTGATATAATCATATCAACGATAATATTAATCCAGTAAAGGTTCACAACCCTATACTTAACTGTAATTAATTATGGACCCTCATGCTTGAGAATATTAACCCTCCTGCTACTACAAGGGTCAAAATCAGTCAAAATGTTGATATACTTCCCAAGGTATATCTAGTGTATTTACAGGTCAAAATGAGTTGACCGTTTTTGACTGGTAAAAGCATTGTCTTGTATTGTTGAGGGTGGTCAAAATGACAGTCAAAACCAGTCAAAATGCCCCTGTGTGCACATTTGGGTCAACAGTCAAAACAGGCAGTTTTGTGTCAACATTTGGTTCAACAGTCAAAACAGGTTTTGACCTCTACAGCGACTTTCCACTAAAGTGCATCAATAGTAAGTGGGTTAATGATATTTGTTGATGGTTTATTAAGGAATACAATTTTTTAGAATAAACTACTTGAAAATGATTTGTTAATTGTGCATTATTTAGCCTATTGTTGTTTGGACACTAGAAGCGAAAAGGTCGAAATGTTCTGACACCCATTTCTGGCTCAAGAGACCCCAAAAAATAGAATTTAAAAAGCTAACGAATTTTGAAAAATATTGTATCTACAGATAAAAACGAACAAAAAAAGTATCATGAAATTTGGATGTCGGAAACTGTGTAAAAAGGGATATTTAAATTGCGTTGGATTCTGATTGACAGCCGTGCTGGCCAATCGGAAGACTGCACATGTCCTCGTGCAAGCTGTGAATTAAAACAGTGGGCCAGCATTTTATTAATTTGAGTTTTTAATTTACTGGTACTAATCCTTGACAGATTTTTTCGTTCAATGTCTCAAATGAAAGCTTGTAACTTCCTTAACTCCAGAAAAATAGCAATTCAACATTATTATAAAGCTATTTTTTAGCGTCAAATTGGCCCCAAACACAAGCGATATATCTTTAAGATTTGGCCCCCAACCCAAAGGTCCGTAGTCTTACTTTATTACAATATTGCTTTTATTAGGTCACATTTTTTTTTTGGAGTGAAGAAAAACGGGAATACCTATTTTCTTACTGGAGGATCATTAATTGCATTCATCGCCCACCAATGCCTACTACAGCATGGAGGTGGTTTCAACCGCTCCTCACGCCACTCCGATGACCTACTCCAAAAATCATGTTTGTCACTCTCTCCCATCTTATACAGCATGGAGGAGGACTTCACTGCTCACCATGCCTCCCTGATGACCGGTCCTACTGAACACCACCTCCATCTCCACCTACAACAGCATCCTCAAGCCTCTTGATTATCTCCTCAATCAATCAAATTCATCACCTAATAACATCCTCCTGAAGACCATCTCCATCAGTCAGATCCATTACCCTCTCTCATCCACTGCAGCATGTATGAGGTTTCCACTGCTCCTCATGCCTCCCTGATGACTGCCTCCTGATGATCTCCTCCATCAATCAGGTTCATCCTCACCTAACAACCTCTACAGCACTGAGGTTTCCGTGGCTCCTCAGAACTACCTGATGACCTCCCGAAGACCTCCTTCATCAATCAGGTTCACTCTCTCACATCCACTACAGCATAGATGAGATTTCCACGGCTCCTCACACCTCCTCATACCCACCTAACATACCTCCCCACGCCTCCCTGAAGACTGCCCCTTGATGATCTCCCCCATCGATCAGATTCATCACTCTCTCATATCCACTACAGAATGGAGGTTCCCTCTACAGCATGGAGGTTTCCACTGCTCCTCACACCTCCTTGATGACCACCTTCTCCCCATCTCTCCACCTTACATACCTCCCCACGCCTCCCTGATGATCATCTCCATCCATCACGTTCATCACTGTCTCATACAGAATACAGAGGTTTCCACTACAGCATTGAGGTTTCCACTGCTCCTCACGCCTCCATAACATTCTCTACAGCATTATGCTTTCCGCGGCCCCTCTAGCCTCATTGGGCACCTCCTCCTGGTTCCCTTCCGTCTCTTCTCCGTCGGGGGAGACTATGTTCACCTCTGGGATGGGACGTTTGTCTCGGTCCTCTTCTGGAGAAGATTTCTCAAGGAGCCTCGGCCCTCCCAGGGCAATCATGATTGCACCGATGGGGGCGGTGATTATGATGGATAGTACTGCTAGGGTAAGAACCTGCAAGGGAACATACGTGGAACTTATTTGGTATTTGAAACTATATTTCACAACAACTGTCCAAGGATAAAAATGAGTTAGAATCGGATCTACGGCCATACGCCGTCAGAAGGAAGTCGCTGTTGGCGTGCATAATTTAAGCAAACCAAGAAACATAAAAGAGAGAGTTTCAGATTAACCCTAACGATCCCCATCCAGCCAAACTCCAACACCAGGGATTGTTGGAGTTTGATGGGTTGAGTACTGTGTACTTCTGATATGGCATGTGATAAAGTGTTGGAATATGGCTGGATGAGTACTGTATGTGTGCAGTAACAGTGTTGGATTTTGATTGAGTGAGGACGGTGGTTCTACTAGCATGCAACATTGTTAGACTTTGAGTGGAGAGTGTGTGTATGCATGGAGGAAGGAAAACAGATTTTCCTTCCTCCATGGTGTATGCAACCTGCTGTAATAAACAACTGATAAAGGCAAATATTGTATTTAGGTATGCTTGGCATTGTGTCTAACATCATACAACTAGAACCTACCATTTATTCCATAGGGTGTTTTAGTTTTTGTATAGTTAATTTTTTTTAGCATGAAAGCAATTGTTGGATTATGATGGGTTGAGTACTGTGTGACTCCAGTGTTCAAACTTTACTTTGGGCCATGTGTCCCCACTCAATCAAAATCCAACAGCTAAGGGCCTGTTGGAGTTTGACGGGTTCAGTACTGTAAACCAGCAACAGTCAATCATGGTGTTGGGATTTGATAGGTTGAGGAAGGTTTCTAGTAAAAATGCTTAGGGAGTTAGGGTTAATATGTGGTCATGTGTCTGACAAAATTGTGAACATCTCTATATAATTTGTGATCTCCATGGGACGTCATGTAAATGGATGACAATTTATCGCACAGTAACAGATCATCCTATGCAATTTTTTGTTTGTTTGCTGGCTTATAGAATAGTGGCTATAATGGGTCATTCCACCAGGTTGGGGCAAGCTTTGTGACATGGTGTCCTCGTTACGTAGGTAGATGTACCATTCATTATCCTTATTATGAGTGCACATTCTTGGGTCATTCCACCAGGTTGGGGCAAGCTTTGTTGACATGGTGTCCTTGTTACGTAGGTAGATGTACCATTCATTATCCTTATTATGAGTGCACATTCTTGGGTCATTCCACCAGGTTGGGGCAAGCTTTGTGACATGGTATCCTTGTTACGTAGCTAGATGTACCATTCATTATCCTTATTATGAGTGCACATTCTTGGGTCATTCCACCAGGTTGGGCCAAGCTTTGTGACATGGTATCCTTGTTACGTAGGTAGATGTACCATTCATTATCCTTATTATGAGTGCACATTCTTGGGTCATTCCACCAGGTTGGGTCATTCCACCAGGTTGGGGCAAGCTTTGTGACATGGTATCCTTGTTACGTAGCTAGATGTACCATTCATTATCCTTATTATGAGTGCACATTCTTGGGTCATTCCACCAGGTTGGGCCAAGCTTTGTGACATGGTGTCCTTGTTACGTAGGTAGATGTACCATTCATTATCCTTATTATGAGTGCACATTCTTGGGTCATTCCACCAGGTTGGGGCAAGCTTTGTGACATGGTATCCTTGTTACGTAGCTAGATGTACCATTCATTATCCTTATTATGAGTGCACATTCTTGGGTCATTGCACCAGGTTGGGGCAAGCTTTGTGACATGGTGTCCTTGTTACGTAGGTAGATGATGTACCATTCATTATCCTTATTATGAGTGCACATTCTTGGGTCATTCCACCAGGTTGGGCCAAGCTTTGTGACATGGTGTCCTTGTTACGTAGGTAGATGATGTACCATTCATTATCCTTATTATGAGTGCACATTCTTGGGTCATTCCACCAGGTTGGGCCAAGCTTTGTGACATGGTGTCCTTGTTACGTAGGTAGATGTACCATTCATTATCCTTATTATGAGTGCACATTCTTGGGTCATTCCACCAGGTTGGGGCAAGCTTTGTGACATGGTGTCCTTGTTAGGTAGATGTACCATTCATTATCCTTATTATGAGTGCACATTCTTGGGTCATTGCACCAGGTTGGGGCAAGCTTTGTGACATGGTGTCCTTGTTACGTAGGTAGATGTACCATTCATTATCCTTATTATGAGTGCACATTCTTGGGTCATTCCACCAGGTTGGGGCAAGCTTTGTGACACGGTGTCCTTGTTACGTAGCTAGATGTACCATTCATTATCCTTATTATGAGTGCACATTCTTGGGTCATTGCACCAGGTTGGGGCAAGCTTTGTGACATGGTGTCCTTGTTACGTAGGTAGATGATGTACCATTCATTATCCTTATTATGAGTGCACATTCTTGGGTCATTGCACCAGGTTGGGGGAAGCTTTGTGACATGGTGTCCTTGTTACGTAGGTAGATGTACCATTCATTATCCTTATTATGAGTGCACATTCTTGGGTCATTCCACCAGGTTGGGGCAAGCTTTGTGACATGGTGTCCTTGTTACGTAGGTAGATGTACCATTCATTATCCTTATTATGAGTGCACATTCATGGGTCATTCCACCAGGTTGGGGCAAGCTTTGTGATATGGTGTCCTTGTTACGTAGGTAGATGTACCATTCATTATCCTTATTATGAGTGTACATTCTTGGGTCATTCCACCAGGTTGGGGCAAGCTTTGTGATATGGTGTCCTTGTTACGTAGGTAGATGTACCATTCATTATCCTTATTATGAGTGTACATTCTTGGGTCATTGCACCAGGTTGGGGCAAGCTTTGTGACATGGTGTCCTTGTTACGTAGGTAGATGTACCATTCATTATCCTTATTATGAGTGCACATTCTTGGGTCATTGCACCAGGTTGGGGCAAGCTTTGTGACATGGTGTCCTTGTTACGTAGGTAGATGTACCATTCATTATCCTTATTATGAGTGCACATTCTTGGGTCATTCCACCAGGTTGGGGCAAGCTTTGTGACATGGTGTCCTTGTTACGTAGGTAGATGTACCATTCATTATCCTTATTATGAGTGCACATTCTTGGGTCATTCCACCAGGTTGGGGCAAGCTTTGTGACATGGTGTCCTTGTTACGTAGGTAGATGTACCATTCATTATCCTTATTATGAGTGCACATTCTTGGGTCATTCCACCAGGTTGGGGCAAGCTTTGTGATATGGTGTCCTCGTTACGTAGGTAGATGTACCATTCATTATCCTTATTATGAGTGCACATTCTTGGGTCATTCCACCAGGTTGGGGCAAGCTTTGTGATATGGTGTCCTCGTTACGTAGGTAGATGTACCGTTCATTATCCTTATTATGAGTGCACATTCTTGGGTCATTCCACCAGGTTGGGGCAAGCTTTGTGACATGGTGTCCTTGTTACGTAGGTAGATGTACCGTTCATTATCCTTATTATGAGTGCACATTCTTGGGTCATTCCACCAGGTTGGGGCAAGCTTTGTGACATGGTGTCCTTGTTACGTAGGTAGATGTACCATTCATTATCCTTATTATGAGTGCACATTCTTGGGTCATTCCACCAGGTTGGAGCAAGCTTTGTGACACGGTGTCCTTGTTACGTAGGTAGATGTACCATTCATTATCCTTATTATGAGTGCACATTCTTGGGTCATTGCACCATAACAGTCAGTATAATTTCAAGTAAATTCACTTTATGATTGATTACTGCCACTGAATAAGAAATAATTATGCGATTTAGGTCAAACTTACTTTTATCCCGTTTTGTTCCGCTGTATATCCAGCATTCTTGTTGATGGCAAACTCTAGCGCCAGAGGTCCAATGGCAGCCTGTAAAGTCATAAATCACAAGTATCCACAGTCAAAACAACCCCAGTTTTTCTGATTTTGAAAAATGAGATCCCATCCCCAGATGGAGTTAGACACACTCTTCAAATTTCATTAAAATCTTGACCGAGTAAATGACATGTAAAGTGGACACCCAAGGATCTTATATACCTAGTTATTGCAGAACGTGTCGTTGTTTCCCGATTGGGACATACTGGGAGAATAGGGTTTCAATCAGGGTAACAATATCTCCCAACATCCACCTAACATCCACCCTGTAAGCTCCAGGGCATAAGGTGTGTGGTTGTCACTCAATGGTTTCTCGATTGGCGACTATTGGTATCCTCATTGAGAGAATAGGGTTTCAATCAGGGTAACAGTATCTCCCAATCAGGATAGTCTAGTTAACATCCACCCTGTAAGCTCCAGGGCATAAGGTGTGTGGTTGTCACTCAATGGTTTCTCGATTGGTGACTATTGGTATCCTCATTGAGAGAATAGGGTTTCAATCAGGGTAACAGTATCTCCCAATCAGGATAGTCTAGTTAACATCCACCCTGTAAGCTCCAGGGCATAAGATGTGTGGTTGTAACTCGATAGTTTCTCGATTGGGGACTACTGATATCCTCATTGGGAGAATAGGGTTTCAATCAGGATAACAGTATCTCCCAATCAGAATAGTATTACAGAAGGTGTCATTATCTCTCAAAGATTTCCCGACTGGGGCCTGTTGGTATCCGCATTGGGAGAACAGGGGTTTCAATCAGAATAAAAATATCTCCCAATCAGGATAGTCTAGTTAACATCCACCCTGTAAGCTCTAGGACATAAGGTGTGTGGTTGTCACTCAATGGTTTCTCGATTGGGGACTATTGGTATCCTCATTGGGAGAATAGGGTTTCAATCAGGGTAACAGTATATCCCAATCAGGATAGTCTAGTTAACATCCACCCTGTAAGCTCTAGGACATAAAGTGTGTGGTTGTCACTCAATGGTTTCTCGATTGGTGACTATTGGTATCCTCATTGGGAGAATAGGGTTTCAATCAGGGTAACAGTATCTCCCAATCAGGATAGTCTAGTTAACATCCACCCTGTAAGCTCTAGGACATAAAGTGTGTGGTTGTCACTCAATGGTTTCTCGATTGGTGACTATTGGTATCCTCATTGAGAGAATAGGGTTTCAATCAGGGTAACAGTATCTCCCAATCAGGATAGTCTAGTTAACATCCACCCTGTAAGCTCTAGGACATAAAGTGTGGTTGTCACTCAATGGTTTCTCGATTGGTGACTATTGGTATCCTCATTGAGAGAATAGGGTTTCAATCAGGGTAACAGTATCTCCCAATCAGGATAGTCTAGTTAACATCCACCCTGTAAGCTCCAGGGCATAAGATGTGTGGTTGTAACTCAATAGTTTCTCGATTGGGGACTACTGATATCCTCATTGGGAGAATAGGGTTTCAATCAGGATAACAGTATCTCCCAATCAGAATAGTATTACAGAAGGTGTCATTATCTCTCAAAGGTTTCCCGACTGGGGCCTGTTGGTATCCGCATTGGGAGAACAGGGCTTTCAATCAGAATAAAAATATCTCCCAATCAGGATAGTCTAGTTAACATCCACCCTGTAAGCTCTAGGACATAAGGTGTGTGGTTGTCACTCAATGGTTTCTCGATTGGGGACTACTGATATCCTCATTGGAAGAATAGGGTTTCAATCAGGGTAACATTATCTCCCAATCAGAATAGTATTACAGAAGGTGTCATCTCTCAAAGGTTTCCCGACTGGGGCCTGTTGGTATCCTTATTGGGAGAACAGGGTTTTAATCAGGATATAAATATCTCCCAATCAGGATAGTCTAGTTAACATCCACCCTGTAAGCTCTAGGACATAAGGTGTGTGGTTGTCACTCAATGGTTTCTCGATTGGTGACTATTGGTATCCTCATTGGGAGAATAGGGTTTCAATCAGGGTAACAGTATCTCCCAATCAGGATAGTCTAGTTAACATCCACCCTGTAAGCTCTAGGACATAAGGTGTGTGGTTGTCACTCAATGGTTTCTCGATTGGTGACTATTGGTATCCTCATTGGGAGAATAGGGTTTCAATCAGGATAACAGTATCTCCCAATCAGGATAGTATAGTTGACATTGACCCAGTGAGTACTATTATTACACCACAATATCATGGTTTATGTGCATTAAATCTATCAGGATTATCGTTATGCAGATTAATAATAATAATAATAATAAAGATTTGTAGCGCGCACATATCCACCCTGCGGGGTGCTCAAGGCGCGGAAACAAAGAAAAAACATGAATACAAACAATATACAATGATAGCATAGGGAAAAAAAAATATATATTATGTACCGAGATACATGTATCTACAATGCAATTACAAATATACATCATCTTTGAAAAATTGTGACATAAGATGAGTTTTAAGCATCGACTTAAATCTAGTTATACTATGACAAGATTTGAGTTTAGTTGGAAGATGATTCCAGAGTCTCGGAGCTGTGACAGAAAAAGACCTATCACCCCAGTTCCATTTTGAAGTTGGTTCCTTTAGGAGTGACATGTTGCTGGAGCGCAAATTGCGTGATGGAGTGTAGACTTTAAGCAGTTCAGAAATATAAATTGGAGCAATGTTATTAAAAGATTATCTCAATGATGGAAATAAAACAATCATAAATAACAACCCTTGAAACATAGTTTTGCCTCTCCCTGGATCTTTAAAAAAAAATCCTCTTGTATGTATTTTGATTATGTAAAAGGCTAGTGAAATTTAGTGAAAAGATGGGATAAGAAAGTTTGATTGTATAATATTGTAAAAAAAACTTTGATTTCACAAAACATCAAGACCAAGACTAGTCTGCTCAGAGCAGTAAGGACTTATACACACTTGATGACAATTTAATTTGTTTAATGACAAAAGGTCTTATAAGATAATGGGTCTTGAATGCTAAATATAAATTGTGAGTACTCCCATTGTTAAATAAAACATAAATCCAAATAATTAAGTTTTCTTAACATATTGGAATTGCACGTAATTTATAGGCCTTATAAGTCCTTTCTGCTCACACATTGCACGTAGCGATCTTAAAAGTCCTTTCTGCTCACACATTGCACGTAGCGATCTTAAAAGTCCTTTCTGATCACACACTGCACGTATAGATCTTATAAGTCCTTTCTGCTCACACACTGCACGTATAGATCTTATAAGTCCTTTCTGATCACACACTGCACGTATAGATCTTATAAGTCCTTTCTGCTCACACATTGCACGTATAGATCTTATAAGTCCTTTCTGCTCACACATTGCACGTATAGATCTTATAAGTCCTTTCTGCTCACACATTGCACGTATAGATCTTATAAGTCCTTTCTGCTCACACATTGCACGTATAGATCTTATAAGTCCTTTCTGCTCACACATTGCACGTATAGATCTTATAAGTCCTTTCTGCTCACGCACTGCACGTATAGATCTTATAAGTCCTTTCTGCTCACGCACTGCACGTATAGATCTTATAAGTCCTTTCTGATCACACACTGCACGTATAGATCTTATAAGTCCTTTCTGCTCACACACTGCACGTATAGATCTTATAAGTCCTTTCTGCTCACGCACTGCACGTATAGATCTTATAAGTCCTTTCTGATCACGCATTGCACGTATAGATCTTATAAGTCCTTTCTGCTCACGCACTGCACGTATAGATCTTATAAGTCCTTTCTGCTCACACACTGCACGTATAGATCTTATAAGTCCTTTCTGATCACGCATTGCACGTATAGATCTTATAAGTCCTTTCTGATCACGCACTGCACGTATAGATCTTATAAGTCCTTTCTGATCACGCATTGCACGTATAGATCTTATAAGTCCTTTCTGCTCACACATTGCACGTATAGATCTTATAAGTCCTTTCTGCTCACACACTGCACGTATAGATCTTATAAGTCCTTTCTGCTCACACATTGCACGTATAGATCTTATAAGTCCTTTCTGCTCACACACTGCACGTATAGATCTTATAAGTCCTTTCTGATCACGCATTGCACGTATATAGATCTTATAAGTCCTTTCTGATCACACATTGCACGTATAGATCTTATAAGTCCTTTCTGATCATGCATTGCACGTATATAGATCTTATAAGTCCTTTCTGATCACGCACTGCACGTATAGATCTTATAAGTCCTTTCTGATCACACATTGCACGTATAGATCTTATAAGTCCTTTCTGCTCACACATTGCACGTATAGATCTTATAAGTCCTTTCTGATCACACACTGCACGTATAGATCTTATAAGTCCTTTCTGATCACACACTGCACGTATAGATCTTATAAGTCCTTTCTGCTCACACATTGCACGTATAGATCTTATAAGTCCTTTCTGCTCACACATTGCACGTATAGATCTTACAAGTCCTTTCTGCTCACACATTGCACGTATAGATCTTATAAGTCCTTTCTGCTCACACACTGCACGTATAGATCTTATAAGTCCTTTCTGATCACACACTGCACGTATAGATCTTATAAGTCCTTTCTGATCACGCATTGCACGTATATAGATCTTATAAGTCCTTTCTGATCACACATTGCACGTATAGATCTTATAAGTCCTTTCTGATCACGCATTGCACGTATATAGATCTTATAAGTCCTTTCTGATCACACACTGCACGTATAGATCTTATAAGTCCTTTCTGCTCACGCATTGCACGTATCGATCTTAAAAGTCCTTTCTGCTCACGCACTGCACGTATAGATCTTATAAGTCCTTTCTGCTCACACATTGCACGTATAGATCTTATAAGTCCTTTCTGCTCACACATTGCACGTATAGATCTTATAAGTCCTTTCTGCTCACACATTGCACGTATAGATCTTATAAGTTCTTTCTGCTCACACATTGCACGTATAGATCTTAAAAGTCCTTTCTGCTCACACATTGCACGTACAGATCTTAAAAGTCCTTTCTGCTCACACATTGCACGTATCAATCTTACAAGTCCTTTCTGCTCACACATTGCACGTATAGATCTTATAAGTCCTTTCTGCTCACACATTGCACGTATAGGTCTTACAAGTCCTTTCTGCTCACACATTGCACGTATAGATCTTACAAGTCCTTTCTGCTCACACATTGCACGTACAGATCTTACAAGTCCTTTCTGCTCACACATTGCACGTACAGATCTTATAAGTCCTTTCTGCTCACACATTGCACGTACAGATCTTATAAGTCCTTTCTGCTCACACATTGCACGTATAGATCTTATAAGTCCTTTCTGCTCACACATTGCACGTACAGATCTTATAAGTCCTTTCTGCTCTGACCCGACGGACTTACCTGCACAGTAGCCTTTGGGAACCAAGCGAGGGCAGCAAACACCTTTTCCTTGAGATTGAGACCGGCTTTACAAACGACCAGCATAGTGACTAGAGTCCGTACTACGAGGCCTATTGCTATTATAGCTATACCAAGACCTAGAAATAGAGCAAAGAAATGATTGTCCAGATTAGAAAAGTGACGTTAAGAAGGAAATTGTTTCTGGTTTAGGCATGAGAAAGTTAACGCTGCTCTGTCTTAAAGGTTAGCAAATTACTGAAATATTATCTAAAACGTACTTGATATGAAGTTGGTAATGGTACCAAACATCCTGAGAAAATTACTCCATCTGACATGCCGTGATTTTTGAGAAAAACATGAAATGAATTTATACAAACTTGAAACAGATCAATGCATTTTCGCTATTTTCTTGTTAATGAAATGAGCTGAAACTTTCACAGGTTGGTTTCTGTACATCCCTATCGATTCGTCAGGGTCGAAATTAACACTAGTCCGCTAGTCCGAGGCTAGTGGTTTTAGCAGCGGGTCTACTTTTTTAAAATTTTATTTTTAATTTTTTTTTTATGCAAATCGCCCCACACAAGGCCAATGGCCACTCCAAGGTGGGGGCTACTAAGTCATTGAGTTGTTACAACAACTCCACACTGAAGAAACCAACTCCACACTGAAGAAACCAGCCCCTCGCACCGAAACAAGACAAGTTAATAACCAGCCTCTTCACGGTGCGAATAGGACTGGGAGGGGTAACTAGTCCAGAACAAGGCAGTTGTTAAACTGCCTCTGCCCCTATAAACAATTATGGTTAAGTGTCTTGCTCAAGGACACAAGTGTCGCGGCTGGGATTCGAACCCACATTCTGCTGCTAACACCAGAACTTGAGTCCGGTAAGCTAGACCGCTCGGCCATGACACTCCACGACACTAGCTGCTGGGGTTTGGGTAGTCCGAAGGGCTAGTGGAAAAAAATTAAATAAAAATACTCAGGACTAGTAAAATGCTGACATAATTAGTCCTGTGGGCTACCGTAAAATTCAAGTTAATTTCGACCCCTGTAAATACAGAAGCATTTCCAGCCATTTTACCAATGTATACTACCCTTAAATGCATTATATTTTGAACAAAGTCAAAACATATGTTCACGTACCTACTATGCCGTCCAAGTACTCCACTGATACTGCTGCTCCAATAAGACCAAACAGAATTGGCTCAAACACCTTCCATATTAAATCAACAATCTTTTTAACAGGCTCCTGAAATGTGAACAAAACAACAAATGGAATCAATGATGATGATGATGATGATGATGATGATGATGATGATGATGATTGATGATGATTGATGATGATTGATGATGATTGATGATGATGATGATGATGATTGATGATGATTGATGATGATTGATGATGATTGATGATTGATGATGATTGATGATTGATGATTGATGATTGATGATGATGATGATGATGATGTATAAAGTGCAGGTATCCACCAAAATGGCGCTCAAGGCGTTAATACAAAGCAAAACTACAGAATTAAGAAACAAACTAGTTCAACAACCATACAAGATAAACGAATACAGGAAATACGTGAAATACCATACAGGGGTGTGATTTGACAAAAGTAAACAAATCCTGAAAAATGGGTAGCGTGCCTGGGTCTCCCTTTGGTCTAAAGGACAAAGCCCCCTGAACCTCCTAGATGTTTATTTTTGGAGGATTTACAGACTCCACATCCCCATAAACAAGAAACTAGAGGTTTGTAAACAATACAGGCTATTTATTCCTTGGTGGCTACTTCTCTTCTTTCAAGATAATTTTGAGGCAAAGGAGAGACTTGTAAAAAAAAATCCTGAGAAATCAAAGGCCTGACTATGACAAAAAATTGGAAGATGTTATTTGAAAGCTTCTGCCATGAGATGAGTCTTTTGAGCCGTTTTGAATGTCTGGAACGTTTGTGAAGTTTTGATGAGAATAGGTAGCTGGTTCCATATGAATCCTTCCTAACTCCCTAGGCCCATTTGCTTACACATAACCTGAATCCTTCCTAACTCCCTAGGCCCATTTGCTTACACATAACCTGAATCCTTCCTAACTCCCTAGGCCCATTTGCTTACACATAACCTGAATCCTTCCTAACTCCCTAGGCCCATTTGCTTACACATAACCTGAATCCTTCCTAACTCCCTAGGCCCATTTGCTTACACATAACCTGAATCCTTCCTAACTCCCTAGGCCCATTTGCTTACACATAACCTGAATCCTTCCTAACTCCCTAGGCCCATTTGCTTACACATAACCTGAATCCTTCCAAACTCCCTAGGCCCATTTGCTTCCACATAACCTGAATCCTTCCTAACTCCCTAGGCCCATTTGCTTCCACATAACCTGAATCCTTCCTAACTCCCTAGGCCCATTTGCTTCCACATAACCTGAATCCTTCCTAACTCCCTAGGCCCATTTGCTTACACATAACTTGAATCCTTCCTAACTCCCTAGGCCCATTTGCTTACACATAACCAGACTCCTCCAACATCCTTCAGTAGTAAAGCAAGCACATGACATGTATGCACACATGTGTTTCTAATCTGTGATACATGGAGCAATAAACAGTGTCCACTGACCCAAGCACTGACCTTGCAATCACTACAACAAACATGGATGTGCATGTACCATGGAAAGGCAGGTATGCCTAATGACCTCAATCCTCCAAAATCCTTCACTTTAGCAAAGAGCATGTAGCATGTAACCTCAATCCTTCTAAATCCTTCACTTTGGCAAAGAGGATTTTGGAGGATTTAGGAAGGTTAGGGTTATAGTAGATATTTGTTACGTGAACGAAGGGTGCAAGATGGTTTGTAGAATGAATCTTCAATATTACAACAATAATATAAAAAAAAAGTACACAGAGTCTTGTAAAAATATTTATAATAATAAAAAAAAAATCAAATGGGCTGATATACAATGTTATCTTAAAGTCATTATTTAAAAAGATAACGTACCGTTCCTCTTCCCCATCCCTGGGCAGCTACAAACGGCAGAATAAGACATCCCAGAGCTCCCGCACCGGTGAAGTTAGCCCTAGCACCCCCAAACAATAAAAACAGCCCTCCACCGCAAACAAGTAGTGCTCGCTTCCACGTGAGAGATTTCTGTAACAGAAGGCAAAAATGAAATGAAAAGAAAACTTGGTACTTTTGAGGATCTTGTCCACAAATGAGAACAAATAGATTTGTGAAACTATTACAACAGCTTATTCTTGATTTATTGATATATTGTAAAAGGAACTGAAAAGTGTTCTTGCAGCTTCAGAGAACAATTGATTTGATTTTTTTCCCTACACCGACGTATGCATGAAGTTCTTCCTGAGTGTCTGTGGGAAAAAAAACCTCTACAGACGACTTAGGCGGGATTCAAATCCACATCTTCCTACTTACTAGTACGTACGTCTTAACCTCTCGACCACCGAGCTTGCCCGATGACAATTGGCCGGCCAGAATCCTATACAGTGCGTATCAAAAAAAAGGTAATCCGAATTCAGGGGGTTAATATGCCAAGGTTATTTAGTTTGACAATTTACATGTAGTTTACCAAAGAAGAGGAACTCCTCAGCTTTCCATTGATACCTTTATTGACCCATTGCTGTCACACATGACCGAGTACATTGTTATTGAAAATGACAAATTCAAATCGCATTTTTGCAAGTTTGGGTAATCAGTGCAAGGCAGGATAATTAGTGAAAGTCAGTATGATAAACCAGATTTTCTTTAGGAATGACTGGACATTATTCAAGAAGAATCTCTTCTAACATTGCCCTTTTATGCACCCACACCTTCAACATGTCCACCTCCCCTTTCAACACAAAGCTGACAGCGACGGAGCATGTCCTGCACTGCTCGCCTCACCATAGCCGGATTATTGCGTAAAGCATCCACTTCATTTCGAATACGGCCCTGCAATTCATCAAGATCACGGGAGGAGTTGCAAACACCTTGTTCTTCAAATGTCCCCAAAGGAAATAGTCACATGGTGTGAGGTCAGGTGATCTTGGTGGCCATTCCACCTCATGGTTGACGGCGATGACTCGTTCGCCAAAGAGTTCCCTCAGACGATCTCGGACAGCGATAAGGCGACGCTGGGCGCCATCTTGGGCCCACCAGAGTTGTCTGAAGACCCCACGAACCTGTCGCTCAAAGTGTTCCTGCAGCTGCGGTAAACGTTATCATTGAGCATCTGCAGATACATGTTACCATTGACATTCCTTTGAAAGAAAAGCGGTCCGATCAGCTGACCACTTCCACAAAGTCCTAACCAAACAGTCCACTTTTGTCGACTCATGTTAACCTCAAAATTGAATTCTGGGGTGTCTTGCTGGTGCATATTCAAGAACATTATGCGTATTGACCTTGCCGTTCATGGAGAAAGCAGCTTCACGCCGATTCGAGATTCCGCAGAAAATTGACATCTCTCGGCACGGGCTATCACCCATCTGGCAAACGCCAGCCTTCTAGCAAAATCTCCTGGCGTAAGTTGATGTCGGATGTGAATCCGATATGGATGCTGGTGGAGGTCCAATCTGTGATTCTGTTGAATGTCGCAAGGCAATCTCAGCCCATTTCGCCTTCCGCTGGTGTCCCTAGGATGCTCCAAAAGTTGCTGCCTTACTGCTGCAATGTTCCTTCTGATCGCCGTGCGCCTCCTGCCAGAATTCCCCTTGTTGCGGTTGAGGCTAGTGCCATACTCTTGATATTTTCTAACATTCGCCCAGATGGTTTTGGCTGCTGGGGCTCCCGTTCTGGGAAACGTTTCCCTGAAAGCATCGCGAGTTTGCTGCAAACTGTGAGTTTGGTGAAATGTTGTAATCACGAAAACTCGCTGTTCAGTCGTTAGTTGTACCATCTTTCCAACTACCTGTCCCTAAACCCAGGCCCTTCTTAAATACCCAACTTGAAGAAAAGGATGTCGTAACAGACGATTACCGCACCAGCTTAAAAATCTTACATAATCATCTAGGCAGTCAAGTGATGCGTCCATTTCAGACTGCCTTGAACTGATTACCCAAACTTGCAAAAATGCGATTTGAATTTGCCATTTTCAATAACAATGTACTCGGCCATGTGTGACAGAAATGGATCGATACAGGTATCAATGGAAAGCTGAGGAGTTCCTCTTCTTTGGTACACTACATGTAAATTGTCAAACTAAATAACCTTGGCATATTAACGCCCTGAATTCGGATTACCTTTTTTTTTATACGCACTGTATAACAGCAGCATACAGCAGTATGCATCAATTTCATAAATTAAGTTTCAGAGTAGATAGAATAGTTTAAATTAAATTAGAAACGCAAAATTAAAAACAAAACATGAGTGCAACTTTACCTAATTGAAACTAATGTTTTTAAAAATAACTCTTGGTTTTGCCGCATTTTTATTTCTGAAAATTAAGCTTGGGCGATATCGATTTTTTTCATCCACGATATATCGGCAAATATATATTTTCGATAATATCGCAATTATCTTTTTCATTCATGCATTATTACTTTAGAGCCGATAACCACAGGTATGTACCCCTCTACAAGTATCACAATAAATTGCAAATTCGTTTGCATAGTGTGTATGTACTTCTGAAGTAGTTCGCTTTTGTTTCTCACTTCCAAAAGCTGAAAAGACTGTCCTAATTTTGTTTCCATGGAATTTCTGACTTGACTCACAATGGCGATTTTTTTTAATGGCGATATATTTTTTTAATCGCGATTTGCCAATATCTCGATAACTTAAAAAAGGTTCTCGATATTGTAATTGAATAAAAAAATGTATCGCGATATTCGATATTATCGTGTTATCACCCAAGCTTACTGAAAATACGTTTTTTTTGGTTACTCACCTGATCTTTATCTGGGATGTACCAGAGGCACATGCCCCCTACGCATCCAATGGCCACGCCCAGCAATAACTCTATGGGAGCTCTGAAGACATTAAACACTAACATACTGGTATCTGAAAGATGATAATCAAGATGATGTCACTTCTACGAAAAGTGAAATAATTATCAGTTCAAATGTTCCACATTATAATGAATACCACGAATCTGAATACACTCATGAATGACACAATGTAATGAGCTAAAACTTTCAAAGGTTGGTTGTTAAATGTATAAGAGTAAGCATACTCATAGTATTGCCAACATTACCAATGTTGTACCTTCCCTTCAATGTATATCTTGATACAAAGAGAGTAAGCACACTCATAGAAGCAGTTTGGCCAACATTACCAATGTTATACCTTCCCTTCAATGTATATCTTGATTCAAAGAGAGTAAGCATACTCATAGAAGCAGTTTGGCCAACATTACCAATGTTATACCTTCCCTTCAATGTATATCTTGATTCAAAGAGAGTAAGCATACTCATAGAAACAGTATTGCCAACATGACCAATGTTGTACCTTCCCTTCAATGTATATCTTGATTCAAAGAGAGTAAGCATACTCATAGAAACAGTATTGCCAACATTACCAATGCTGTACCTTCCCTTCAATGTATATCTTGATTCAAAGAGAGTAAGCATACTCATAGAAACAGTTTTGCCAAAATTACCAATGCTGTACCTTCCCTTCAATGTATATCTTGATTCAAAGAGAGTAAGCATACTCATAGAAACAGTTTTGCCAAAATTACCAATGCTGTACCTTCCCTTCAATGTATATCTTGATTCAAAGAGAGTAAGCATACTCATAGAAACAGTTTTGCCAAAATTACCAATGCTGTACCTTCCCTTCAATGTATAACTTGATTCAAAGAGAGTAAGCATACTCGTAGAAACAGTTTTGCCAAATTACCAATGCTGTACCTTCCCTTCAATGTATATCTTGATTCAAAGAGAGTAAGCATACTCGTAGAAACAGTTTTGCCAAAATTACCAATGCTGTACCTTCCCTTCAATGTATATCTTGATTCAAAGAGAGTAAGCATACTCGTAGAAACAGTTTTGCCAAAATTACCAATGCTGTACCTTCCCTTCAATGTATAACTTGATTCAAAGAGAGTAAGCATACTCGTAGAAACAGTTTTGCCAAAATTACCAATGTTGTACCTTCCCTTCAATGTATATCTTGATTCAAAGAGAGTAAGCATACTCGTAGAAACAGTTTTGCCAACATTACCAATGCTGTACCTTCCCTTCAATGTATATCTTGATTCAAAGACAGTAAGCATACTCTTAGAAGCAGTTTGGCCAACATTACCAATGTTGTACCTTCCCTTCAATGTACATCTTAATTCAAAGAGAGTAAGCATACTCATAGAAGCAGTTTGGCCAACATTACCAATGTTGTACCTTCCCTTTAATGTATATCTCGATTCAAAGAGAGTAAGCATACTCATAGAAACAGGTTATAATGGATGACGACGCCAAGAGGTAATATATCTGATCAACAGGTGGTCTAAAAATGGAATGACAGGGATAAATTACAAGAACTCTTAATTAAATACAAGAACTCTTACCATCATTAGAGTTGTCAATGGTTGTATAAGGGGCATCTGTGCTGTTCTCTGTTTGCTGAAAGTCACTCTCAGTATCACCTGTGACAATAAACAAATAAATAAATAAAAAATAAGCAAACAAACACCCCAACAAACAAACAAAGAAACAAACACCCCAACAAACAAAGAAACAAACAAAGAAACAAATATATAAAGATTTTAAATCAAATCCCCCAAAATATCGTACAGTGTTTTCAGTTATGTCCTGAACCAAATACCTGAAATTAGAAATCTTCAGATACCCGGGTACCCGTAAAATATTTTGTAAAAACACATAAATACTCCCGAATGTATAAAATAAGAGTCATAATAAATGTAGACTTACTGTAATAATTTACCACTTCTATATTAAAAATGGCACGTAGCAGATTTAGAAACGTTTACATCTGTAAATGACAGATGAAATAGGGTGTCCAATATTGAAACAGGGTGACCAAAAGACACCCAGACTGGCTAACACTATGTTCCCCACACAAAAAATGTTTTTTTTTTTAAATCGGAGACTTCCATTTGTGTGGCTTAAAAGTTCAGTCAAAATATTCGAAAGTCTTTACGGGTAACTGGAACCGAAAAGTGGAACCGGGTAATGACAGTTTCGGTCAGGTATCCGGTTACCCAGATAGCCTTAACTAAGACCAAGAAGGATTTTTTTTTTGTTACTCACCTCCAGAAAAAGCTATACCGAGAGGTACTCCAAATGCAGCTATCGCAAAGACATTCTCACAGCTGGCCGACGCAACTATCAACGTAGGGATACCCTTACCGACCCCATAACCTTTCTCGTGTAATTCCAGAACAGACGGTACGACCACGGCCGGGGAAACGGCCGCTATGATAAATCTGAACAGAATCATTGATACAGATCATTTTGTTTGTCTTTACTTATTGTCTGCAAAATATCATCTGCAGACAGTTTATTAATTATTTGTCAACTTACAAAAACTAAGATAACACATGAAAGTCACAATTTGAGTACCTTAACTCTCCTACTTCTGGTACCATTTTCATACAAGTTGATGCACCATTTGAAACCATTCGCTTTTGTGGTTTTGAATGGTGAAATAACTGTGTACAGTATTGATTCCCCCAAATGGTAGGTCAGCTAATACAAAACCTTGTTTGGATCTTTCCAAATGATAGTACAGCTAATACAAAACCTGTTTGGATACTTCTAAGTGGTGAATCAATGGACCCTCTATGCATTTGAATGGATTTGAATGGTAGTAAAGCTTGCTACCAACACTGTTCAAATGGTATCACCATGTGTGTACAAAACCAATGGGCATTTTGGTAAGTGGAAATTTTGAATGGTTTCAAATGGTCAAAGAGTAGGAGGGTTAATATGTGTTTATTTTGTTACGGAGCATAAGGCCAAAAAAAGAAAAAGTCTCCAGTTTCTGGTCTCCGTCGTCTCAGACCCACGCGTCGGCATTTTTACTTTTCTTCTTTTTCTTCCAATTGCAGCCAAAAATTCCTTGCTGGATCGATTGGAATTCTGCCAGGCTGTGTTTTGAACGACCTTTTTTTCACATAGGGGTATGAACGTTTGCCCGATTTGTGAGGCCTCTCTTAGCCACCAGACTCTGCGTGCGGGAAATGTGGTCTGGTTCCAATAACCGCGTATACATGTATGTATCACGTATTTCACCGGTTGGCAAAAAAAAAAAAAAAAAAAAAAAAAAAGCGTGTCACCGCACCGATTTTGAAGCCAACCTGTGACCAGAAACCGGAACCTTTTTTTGGCCCAAGTACTATATAAGTCACATGGATTGGTTTTGGCCGAGCGGTCTAGCTTACCGGATTCAAGTTCTGGTGTTAGCAACATAATGTGGGTTCGAATCACGGCCGTGACACTTGTGTCCTTGAGCAAGACACTTAATCATAATTGCTTCTCTCCACCCAGGGGTTAAATGGGTACCTGTGAAGGCAGAGTTGGTTTGCTCTATATGCGCTAGAAATGGCAGCAATTGAGTTGTATACTCCCCAGGGAGCTGAGATGGTTTCAGGAATGATTTATGAGCCTTATGAGCCTTATGAGCAGGGATAATAATATAATGCGCCTTGAGCACCACTTAGTTGGTGGATACGTGCGCTATATAAATCCACACATTATTATTATTATTATTATTATTATCGCAGCTACCCCTTATCCCTTCCACAATTTTATTACTGATGCTTACCCCGAGCAATCCCCAATCCCAGCAAACCTCCACCCCTTCCATAATTTGACCACCACTGATCAATGCTTACCCGAGCATGAATGCCCAATCCCAGCTGAACCCAAGCAGCAGGTGTGAAACCACAGCCACAGTGATCGCCTCCAGCGTACAGGGTACCAGGGTCAGCCTGGCGCACACTAGACTCAGTCTACGGAGGGCCGTTGCATCTATCCCTAGCCCTGCCTTGATAAGAATGACGGCCAGAGCTATGTTGCGTAGCGCCGAGGCCCATGCGGGATGGATGTCATCAGCAATCTGGATGCGAGGGACGTTCTTGAACATAAAACCAACCACGAGCATTCCTAAATGTTATTCATGATAATATGAGGGGAAAAAAAATTATTTCAAAATTTGGAATGGACGATTCTCCTGAGGAGGATCAGAGCATACTGATCGAAACGTCGAGTTGTACCTCCAGTTCTTTTCAAAACTAATTACTACTCAATTGAGCATTTCACATGGTGTCGCCGCAATTACTCTTACTTATCCTCCTCACCATGCAAAGCTACAAGTTCTAATATAAATTATATAATAATGCTAGATTTGGTATAGATTAAAAATTATAAAACTGTATAAATTCGGGCTGATTCATAATAAAGAATAATAAATAAAATAACAAACGCAAGGTGTTCGGGTTTCTCCGGAAGTAAAGTAGTAGGTGGCACTAAGGTTAAAGGGACAGTATCATCACAATCACAGCAAACTTTCAACAGGTCATGGAATCGGTGTCCTAGTTTAAGAAGAACACAGTGACTAAAAATTACTGGCTCATTTATGCAGCAGCAATGGTAATATGACCTTATCATGTGGGGAATTATTTTCAGTCACTGAGTTAATCTAAAACTAGCACTCTGATTCCATGCCCTATTGATCATGATGTTGCCCCTTTAAGTATTTGGAGGGGGAAAAAAAATCATATTTTAAATTATCAAAACATTCAGAAATTATCTTCTTCGGATCACGAGATACAAATATGTTCATATTGTTTGATTTGATTTACAAGTTATTTGATATTCTCACAAATGAAACTTCCAGTTCAACCACAGGACCATGTACAAGAGTATATACTTAATAATTACCAAGCAAAGCTGGTAGATGAGTGAATGCAATGAGTTTCCCGCCAATAGCAGCTACCACCACAAGAATGAAGAGGGCAAAAAGGTTCCCTCCCGGCAACATCTCAGCCCCCGTGATGCACCAAAGTATCGCCCACAACAGGACTAAAATGGCCACGTTGAGAAGCACTCTTGCGATGTGTCCATGGGGTGGGCACATACAGGCGAATTTGAGCTTGGTGCGACGGGACGGATATTCCGGTAACGGATTATGTTTTGTGAGGCATGGCCGATAGGTCATTTTACACCAGTTTCTGAGTCCGGGACAGCATCTGGCGTCTTCATCATGCGAGCAGTTCGTTTGTTGGACATGGTTCTGTGGTTTACTATCGTTAATATTGATGACAGCGAAGCTGCCGTGTTCATCAACTCCCATTGTCATGCCATGCCAATGTGCGTTCTCTTCGTATTCACTCAGCGTCTCGTCTCCTCGCCCCTCCTCTAAGGGAATGCTGGTATCATCTGGCGTGATGGAAGTTACATTGGGGCTTCCCTCAAGTGTGCTCTTCTCACTCCGGAGGTTGGAGTAGCCCTCATCAGGGTTGGTGACCTCCAGGTCGGCGGTGTTAGCCGTCTTGTATGATGTTGAGACGATGTTCCCTCCCATGGTTGCCTAGGATATACTATCACTGTCTTTTCTTGCTTCCTCAAAGTCAAATGTTCAATTCTACTTAAAACAACTGAAAATTCAAACGGGAATCTGTCAATAATAAAAGAAAAGTCAATAAAAAGAGAAAAGTCAATAATAAAAGAAAAGACAAAAATGGCAAAATTCTCATTGGAAGTTTATATATATTTTTTAATAAAAAAAAATAATCTAGGCACATGCTTAAAAAAAGTGTTGTAGGCCTATATGTTTTTTCTTCTTTCAGGGATGATATTGTACGAAAATGAAAAGGTAGGAAAAATGTTTGCCATTATCATTAGGCATATACTAGCCTATAGCGGTTTACCTCTATAGCCATGTATAGCAAGAAAACTGTTTTTTTTATCTTGGTATTTACAATAAAATGATACACAAGGAAAGTTTCCATGGTCTGAAGTTAGTCGGAACCCGGTTTCATGGTAGGCTTTTCAAAATCAAAAGGTAGGATTTCCTACAAAAGTAGGAAGAATATCATGCCTGTTCTTTATCTTCTCTACGTTACACCATGCACTTCACTGAGAGGGTGTAGCCACTATAAATTTCAATATCAGGTACCGGGAAGATTTTACCCCCAAAAAAATCCTAAATTAAATGATGAGCGGTGTCGTCTGTACTGTTAGAAAATACAAGGTTGCCTAACATGACTAAGCTAAGTAATAGGGAAAGAATGTCATATCCGACCGCCACTTTTTAAGGGTTTTTGGGGAATTTTTTTGCAACCACTAACCAGTTAAAAAATGATTCCATCGATTTTTGGGGGTACAGAAAGCGAAAACTATCTTTAAAATCCACTTTTATGATGGTTTTTGGACTTGATTTCCCTTCTAAAAAATCCTCCCCTTCAGAAAATCGAAGGATCCTATTTATAGTTGTCACTGAGCATGTACAATGACTGTGTTGGTCACTAACAGGGGAGTTGGCAAGATCAGACTGACATGACTCATTGACTGAGGAAGTTATCGTATACCAAAAATGCCTGATTTTTCATGAAATAAATATCCTGGAATAATTTGAAGTATATGTCCATCATCATCCATATGTTCTCCACTTTACTGGGTATGTAAGATTACATTATTGGTTATATTTAATGAGAAAAAGTGGCGGTCGAATATGACATTCCACCCAGTAATACTACTACTACTCCAGTACCATGGTCACTGGTACAATCAAGAATGTCAAATAACAGTAACATAATACATGTTGCCACTTTTCTATCCAAATATTGAACAAAAATCACAGATTTTCCTTAGTTTAAAAATAAAAGATGACAGAGGACACACTGCTTAAAAAAAAGGAGAAAAAAGTGTAGCCAAGTGATGATTTTCAGCAATGCATGTACGTAGGCCTATGCACATTCAGTAAGACGTTGGCCATTTTGTCGTCTGCTAAAAACACAATGCTCAGACATTGTGCACAAGTCAAGTGGCGGTTGGGTTTGACATTCTTTCCTGAAATTGTTCACGTACAGGCCTAATGACTAACGTTAATGGTTACGCCACAAAAACAACTCACCTCCTCATCAGCAAACCACCATACTCTAGTCCAAGACCAAGCAAAGCCAAGTTCGATTAATTTATTTTTCTGTGTTTATTCAGGATAATCTTCGAAAACTGTGATTTACTGATAATGCACTAGTCTCCTGGTAATATTCTGATTTCTTTAAATCATCACTGCCATTTATCAAACTCTGACGAAAAGGTTGAAAATTAACTAAAAATTACTGGCTTTGTATCGTGTATCTGTGCATTATTGTGTGCACAGTATACTGCAGAATAATGCAAGGTCAAGTTGTAAAGGTTAACGGATCTATAGATAGATCAGTTCAATCCTCGATTATCATGTATTATGTACAGCGCCCTCTTTTGGCACACAACTAATTATCTACATCTAATGCATTTTTCAATTATTGGTTGATCAATTTTTAATTCGAGATCCATTCAAATGTGTTTAATTAGCAGCATGATGCATTTACCGCATATAAGCATACAGGAAGAAATTCCTTCCTCTATGATATAAGTTACATATCAGTTTTATAAATCAAACAGCCAAAGAGATTTCTTTGCATACTCCGACACAGACAAACTGGAAAATAAAAAAATTGCGCTTTCTCAAATACATCAATTCATATTTCAATATTTTATTGACATTATTTACATGACAGCTTATTCACAACTTCCAAAAACAGATTTGATCTATACTGTATACATTCAGTCACAATGACTCACTTTATGTATCTAAATGATATCATTAATTTTCAATTTCATGATAATCTGAATTATCGTGTTGTAAAAAAATCTATACTCCAAGCAAAAAATGTAAACTTCCAAAAATGTCTTGGGTATATGAAAACGTATGATAGAAAATTATGTAAAACCTAAACTTGTTGAAGACAATAACACAGAGTGCCATGGTCGAGCGGTTTAGTGCATCGGATTTGTGTTCTGGTGGCTGAGTCGTCAGAATGTGGGTTCGAATCCTGTCCGTGACCGTGGTACTTGTGTCCTTGAGCAAGACACTTTACCATAATTGCTTCTCTCCACCCAGGAGTAAATGGGTACCTGTGAGGGCAGAGTTGGTTGTTGTTTGATTAGACCATATGCGCCGAAATGGCAGCAATTGAGCCTGTATAATTCAGTTTTGCCTTTTGACTTTTATATTAATGTATATTTATGAATCCTGTCTGTGACTGGACCAACAAGCTTTCGGGCTACAGTGTTATAGTACACTTTTGTTGATCCTGGCCATCACAGATTGGTTTAAATGTTCATTTGTCTTCACTGTGTACTCTATACCATTCCCTCTTAGTCTTAACTGTATTATTGTATATTATTCCTAATGTATTGTTCACATGTTTTATTGGCCAAATAAAGAATAAGAATAATAAGAATAAGTAAGAGTAAGAGTAATTGCGGTGACACCATGTGAAATGCTCAATTGAGTCGTAATTAGTTCTGAAAAGAACTGGAGGTACAACTCGACGTTTCGATCAGTATGCTCTGATCGTCCTCAGGAGAATGAGCATACTGATCGAAACGTTGAGTTGTACCTCCAGTTCTTTTCAGAACTAATTACTACTCAATTGAGAATTTCACACGGTGTCACCGCAATTACTCTCACTTATCCTCCTCACCATGCAAAGCTACAAGTTTTAAGAATAAGAATACTCCCCAGGGAGCTGAGATGGTTTCTGGAATGATTTATGCGCCTGATGAGCAGGGGTAATAATGTACAGCGCTCTAATACCTTGTTTAAAAGCGCTTTAAAATGCCCGACATTATTATTATTATTAACACATGGCAGGTGTTCATCGTGTCTTATTTCTAAAAACAGAAAGCAGTATTTGTAATTGTTATTGGCGAGCCCTGCTATTTAAGCATATTTACTGCCATGAATAAGTAATTGATGCAATAATGGTCTCTCAACAAAACCCATGATATGTTGCAAGCTATAATTCAACCATCAATTTACACAAATTTGGAATACACTAAATAAACTGATAATTAACTCTCCTACTGTTTGAACATTTGAAACCATTCAAAATTTCCACTTACCAAAATGCCCATTGGTTTTGTACACACATGGTGATACCATTTGAACAGTGTTGGTAGCAAGCTTTACTACCATTCAAATCCATTCAAATGGTTTTTGAATGGTGGATACACTACACCTTGGTGTGTTTCACAAAACGAATGGTTTCAAATGGTGAATGTATTACACAGTGGCTAATAAATCATTCAAATGGTTTTGAATGGTGGATACACTACACCTTGGTGTGTTTCCATAGCCGAATGGTTTAAAATGGTGAATGTACTACACAGTGGCTTATAAATCATTCAAATGGTTTTGAATGGTGGATACACTACACCTTGGTGTGTTTCCATAGCCGAATGGTTTCAAATGGTGAATGTACTACACAGTGGGTTATAAATCATTCAAATGGTTTTGAATGGTGGATACACTACACCTTGGTGTGTTTCACAAAACGAATGGTTGGTGCACCAACTTGTCTGAAAAAGGCACCAGAAGTAGGAGGGTTAATGACGTCAAATTCTGAATTGTAAAAGCAGAAAACTGTACAGCTCAGATAATGAAATATAACCATCATTTTCATTCAACTAAAATTGTGAAATTATTTTTAAAAGATTTAACAAATAAAATACCAGTATTTCAAGATGAATATGTACATTCGGAAGAGTGGAAATAAAATATTTAACAATAAAATACGTTAAAGAGTACCATATTTCATAGAATTTATAAGAAAAATTTGTCATTTACATAGTAAACATATGTATACTACTCAAAACAATTTAGGGAACACCGGAATAATCTCAGTTAAAGCAAGATCATTTATTTCAGATAAACACAATGTTTCACAGAATTGATGAGAAACAACTGCACAATGAAACAGATGATAAAGGATGCATGTAGTGATTACACATTTCATGACATGACTACTGAAAGAGAGAGGGGGTTGCAAATGAAAATCCCAGTTCATGGAACATTTCAAACCTATTTGATGTTAAAAATCCGGTGTTCCCTAAATTGTTTTTGAGTAGTATATATACCACGATATTTATATAATATCTGATCAATTCCATAGAGAATTTTCTGTCCATTGAGCCATAAATTGATCAAAACAGGGCTAAAAATATTCACTGGATTGCTTGACCTATTAAAGTCCGGTTATTTTCCTTACATGGATATAAAATAAAAATACACTTAAATGTGTTTTTCTTTGAACTGGTCTTGTCAACAAAATTTTGGTTAAAGGGACAATATCTTCACGATCAGAGCAGACTTTCAACAGGGCATGGAAATGGTGTCCTAGTTTAAGATGAACACAATGATTGAAAATTACTGGCTCATCGATGCAGCAGCAACGGTATTATGACCTAATCATGAGGGGTATTATTTTCAGTCACTGAGTTAATCTAAAACTAGCCCTCCAATTCCATGCCCTGTTGATCATGACGATACTGTCCCTTTAAGCAAGATTATTGTGTTACTGGCCATGTTATCAAATAGATTTTGGGGGTCCTTCAAACCATCTAAAATCTCACAAAAATCCACAAGATATCACCCCCAAATGTAGGAAAAAAGCAGAATATAGCGACAAATTTGACTTTCACTGGACCAGTAGACGACACAAGCATGACTGTCGGGACAGAAATGCAACCTTACTATAAAAATGACCATTCAGAAGCAGAATTGTAGTACTTATAATCCATGCTTGTACTCGTACTCATGAAAAATAACTCTACAACAACTGCCGAGTTGGAATACTCGTACTCATGAAAAATAACTCTACTACAACTAGAGTTGGAATACTCATACTCATGAAAAATAACTCTACTACAACTGCCGAGTTGGAATACTCATACCTGCACTTGTACTTTAGTAAATTTGTAACCATACTCATACTCATGAAAAAGGACCATTACCATTTGGAAGCAGAGTTGTATGACACATATTCATCCTTATACTCGTACTCATGAAAAATAACTCTACAATAACCAAGTTGGAGTGCTCGTTCTTGTACAAGAGTACATTTGTCTGTACTCGTACTCATGAAAAACTAATATATTCTACAAGTCTATTTGGAAGTAGACACATCAGTACAAGAGTACATGATCTAAACCTGAACACCTCTTTTAAGAAAGAGGTAGATAGAAACATGAAAGACAATGTAGTTGAGTAACCAGCTTGAATACATTAAATCACATTCTGAGCCCCCAATGCTCCTGCTCCCGCTCCCCTCCCCCTCCCGCTCCCCCTCCCTCTCCAGCCTACAGGGCCATGAGACTCCTTGTAATAGAGGACACTTGAGAATTGTCTCTGCGGTAACTGGTGAATTGTATCAATTAGGTCATTGGTGAAATGTCTCTGGGGTCACTGCTGAATTGTCTCTGGGGTTACTGGTGAATTGTCTCTGGGGTAAATAGTGAATTGTCTCTGGGGTCATTGGTGAATGTTATCTGAGGTCACTGGTGAATTGCCCTATCGATGCCACGCCCCTTGTAAAAAGGTTTCTTAGCCAAAGTGGTCGTATATAAAACATACAAAAAGACTCATGCTTATCAAGCTTGCAGGTCTTGATGGGATCAAATTATGCGCATATTGTATGAAACAGCGAGCATGTTCAACAAATATGATGGGTCAATTCTAATTGACACTGTGATTATTAGTGATATATAACAGCAACGCAAACACTAATTGTAATCATAAACTTCACAATAAGTACTGCATTTATGCCTGAAATTTCTAAAAAGTTAATAGAAATAAAAGTACTCATCTTAGGTTCACTTAAAGGGACACTATCATCACGATCAGAGCAGACTTTCAACAGAGCAGACTGTCAACAGGGCATGGAATCGGTGTCCTAGTTTAAGGTGAACACAGTGACTGAAAATTACTGGCTCATTTATGCAGCAGCAACGGTAATATGACCTTATCATGTGATGTGTTATTTTCAGTCACCGAGTTCATCTAAAACTAGCACTCCGATTCCATGCCCTGTTGTTCGTGATGATAGTCCAATATAGCACATCCAAGTCTAAGTCCAATATAATTATGTCCCTGTCTGCAAGTTAATGCTGTATTGCCGCACATGCAGATTGTCCAAAGTGAGGAGGAATCACCTTGTATCTACATATTTCTAGTAGTCTTTGATCAAGACATCTGTGGCTGTTTTGTTCAACCACGTGTTACATTATTCATGACAGAGGACTTCCACACACGTCTTGGACATCTTGTAATCTATTTCCTAACTTTTAAGCATAGATTTTCCCAATGAAACCAATTGGTGATCAAGTTTTAATGCATGATGCGTTCACAATGCGCACTGGTGCAAATTTTTTAGAAGTAAAACAATTTGATTTGAAGATCAAGCGCGCATTTCAAGCAATGCGTATGCCACATTCACACAGCCTTGGAACACGATTTTTGTACTGTCACATACGTACCTTTAAGGTCCAAAATACGAGATACCAAAAAAAAATTGTGTTAAAAACAGAACACGCATAAAATCAAACATTCAACAATAGTGCGCACAACGCAGGGCAGCTGTCATTTACATTCTTGCCAACGTCTCGTCCCAATATTACATATCGTCGTGTGCCTGGAAGAAGGACGTAATGAAAGTGTGACCGGCAAAAGGTCGTAAGCAATTAATGTGCAAAATTGTGTTTCAAGAAAACTGAGTGTGAAAGTTTGGTCGTTTTTCTGCCATTTATAAGTCGTTGTAGGAAAGTTAAATTCCGCATGGGAATGGAAAAACACGTCTTGGTAATTCTAGCAACAAATAATAAACAGCTGGGACAAAAAGTTGTACTTTGTGTGCCCAGAAGAAGGTCGTGGGAAAAGTACATTTTTTTGCAGGGAGGGAATGTCACTACAAGACATTCTTGCTGTTGTCTATGATGGATTTCAAAGCATGTACATGATTTGATTAAACTGTATCATCCGTATTACCAGCTTCAACCCCCCTCCTCAACATAATGGAACTTTCCGGTCCTGGCCCCACAGGCGAGAGCTCCACAATCTCACTCACGGGTGATGACACTACCAGATGGATTTCAGGTCGGCATTTGTTGTTGTTTGCGACCGCTTCATTGGCCGACTTGCTGAGAAGACGTGGACCAGTTATTGCTATGGCGATGGCCCCGAGAGGTGCCGTGATGAGGATGGAGAGAACTGCAACGGTCAACAGCTGAAACCAAACAAGAGCAGCAAAAGATTGTATTGGGGTGCCATGGTCAAGTGCATCGGATTTGTGTACTGAATGCAGAGTATTCAGAATGGGGTTCGAATCCTGGCCACGACTGCGGTACTTGTGTCCTTGAGCAAGACACTTATACTGTATATGTTGCCTTCTCTTCACCTATGAGTATAAATGGGTAAATGTAAGGGTAGAGGCTGATAGTTTGTCGTTTCTCTCACGCTTGTGTTTCCTACTGATCCAGTGTTTGCTATATTCTGTATATTTGATACATTCTGGGTTGACATCTTTTGGATTTTGACTAGTGCTGGTGCTAGTGCTACTGGTTAGTTCGCTAACCGTTTAACCGCAACTTTCACAGTCGGTTAACCGGTTAACTGAAAGTTGACAGTTGGCAAATGTGTATGCATATTCAATCAAAAAGCATCAATAAACTTCCCACAATGATTGCTTAACCCTTTCCTTACCATAGGCGACTTTAGTCGACTGCACTCATACCCCCTCTTCCTTACCATAGGTGACTTTAGTCGACCAAGCTTTCACACAAAAAAGCACTCAAGCCTGAGCACAAAGGCCATTTGTTATAAAGCTGTAGTTTTGTCCATGTTCACCCTCCATACCCAAGCTTATAATGGTTGGAAAGAGCAAGATCGGATCTTTCCATTGATGGTGAAATAAAATAAGGTTGCTATTATGCAATCCCTTCAAACTGGAGTGGAAAGATCCGAAATGCCAAACACCTACGGAGCGCCATGTGTTTGTGTACAAAAAAGTGTTTGAGTTTACAGATCACACTGAGGAAACAAAGACCGAGAACTTGGACATTTATTGACCGATCTTAATGTTTTTTGGATTTTATGAAAGGGAATTCAATAAGTAAGATATTTTTTATTATTTATTTTGCTGTAAAGCTGATAATAGAGTTTGTAAAATTGGCCTTTGAACACAAGCTTTCTGTTGTGTAAGAATGTGTGCTTCACGCTTGAGAGGTCAAACAATGCGGTCACCAGCGATTGTTTATGTCAAAACAATTCGGTACTGAGAGGGTTAACCAGTTCGCGTCGGAGGCCGTGTATACACGCAATTTTTTTTTTGCACCACGGATCGGAGAGCGTCTATACACGCCAGAGGAAACTCCGGAATATTTGTATGCATGCTCGGTTGACGTGGCAACAAGCCGAGTGTACAGTGACATGCTCGGTGGACGTGGCCACGCGCTGTGGAAGCTTCCATTAACGTGTTTGTGTGGGGAAAAGATACCCGCACAGGGGCCCAGAAAAACTTTTTTATTCCCGACGCGAACTGGTTAATAACCAATGCGGCAAAATAGAAAGTCTAGAATAATAATAATAATAATAATGTGTGGACTTATATAGCGCACGTATCCACCAACTGAGTGGTGCTCAAGGCGCATTATATTATTACCCCTGCTCATAAGGCTCATAAATCATTCCTGAAACCATCTCAGCTCCCTGGGGAGTATACAGCTCAATTGCTGCCATTACAGCGCATATAGGGCTAATCAACCAACTCTGCCCTCACAGGTACCCATTTAACCCCTGGGTGGAGAGAAGCAATTATGGTTAAGTGTCTTGCTCAAGGACACAAGTGTCACGGCCGTGATTCGAACCCACATTCTGCTGCTAACACCAGAACTTGAGTCCGGTAAGCTAGACCGCTCTGCCACGACACTCCGAACAACAAAATGGATGGTAAATTCTTCCAAATTTTTTTTTTTTTTTTTTTTTAAATATTGGTTTCAGTTAGCTGGTTTGGAAATTTCTTAACGGTTAGTGCAGTTCTGGTCGGTTAACCGATTAACCGTCTCAGCACTAATTTTGACAAGATTTGGAATCTTTTGGTGAGTTAACAGCGTTGACGGACGGGGGACATGCACTATGGAATTGACCACCATGAGCTAATCGTCGCGTCAGTGCAACAAGGTCGTATATTAGTTATGACCTTATTGCAGACGTGGATTTTGCTCAGTGCAACTAGGTTGTATCTTTTTTTTACAGAGTTCCAGGATGAACATGCAAAACTTATGGAAGAAGATACGACGTTGTTGCACTCAACTGTTTTGATGTATGCAAATTTATGCACTATTGCATATACGACCTTGTTGCATTTTTTTTTATAGACTTGACCTTGTTGTAATATTGATGTCTTTAATACCTGTGTTCCGAGTTCAACATATTCCTCCCCTGCGTTCTGCTTGATAGCCGTGTCCAGAGCTACTGGACCAATCGCCGCCTGTGCATACAAGATAAAGACAGGTAAACTTGTAACTTTGCACGATGAAGAGGATAAGTAAGACTGATTGCGGTGACACCATGTGAAATTCTCTATTGAGTGGTAATCAGGTAAAACTTGTAACTTTGCATGGTGAAGATACTAGAGGATAAGTAAGACTGATTGCGGTGACACCGTGTGAAATTCTCTATTGAGTAGTAATCAGGTAAAACTTGTAGCTTTGCATGGTGAAGAGGATAAGTAAGACTGATTGCGGTGACACCGTGTGAAATTCTCTATTGAGTGGTAATCAGGTAAAACTTGCAGCTTTGCATGGTGAAGAGGATAAGTAAGACTGATTGCGGTGACACCGTGTGAAATTCTCTATTGAGTGGTAATCAGGTAAAACTTGCAGCTTTGCATGGTGAAGAGGATAAGTAAGACTGTTTGCGGTGACACCGTGTGAAATTCTCTATTGAGTAGTAATCAGGTAAAACTTGTAGCTTTGCATGGTGAAGAGGATAAGTAAGACTGATTGCGGTGACACCGTGTGAAATTCTCTATTGAGTAGTAATTAGTTCTGAAAAGAACTGGAGGTTACAACTCGACGTTTCCATAAAGACAGGTTGTCAGTTTTATTTAACTTTGTTTTAAACAAGGCCAACAGCCACTAAAGTATAAGGGGTTACATATGCGATATGTCATCCACCATTTAAGCAAGATTACATTTGTTGATATTTTTTCTAAATATATTTTTTTTCAAAACCCACCCAACCACATAGAACATTTGTGTGGTGCACTCTTGGATTTCATGTGAGATATAAAAATGAAGTAGACAAGATTTGAAATTTTACTTTGAAGTGTTATTTGCTTGGTTTGTTTATTTGTCACAAGAGTCTCGTTGTGATACGAGTCATTTTGGTCACTATCTGTCTGTTTTTATGTCCTCTAAAGAAAATTAACCACACTGTAATGAATTCAATGGTTTATTCAAAAAGATCTTTTGCCCTCCCCCACAAAAAAAAAAAATTATTAAAAAATAATAATTCTTAGACTGAAGCCATTGTTTTCTTTCATAACAGTCAATGAATATACAGGCAGATAACCATGTGCGTCGCTATGGCAACTTATATAAGGTGAATGATTGTGGCTTTCATTTCGGCACTGCCAATTAACTAATCGTTGTCATCATTGGCTTGCCTTCCAGGAAAATCAACAAAGCTGGGTGCGGCACGGCAAGACAGAAAGCATTACATGGGTACTATCACCTGTCATATTGACTCACTGATCCTGACAGTGCATTTTCTTGTTTTTTTTTAAATCAAATTGCTTAACCCAGACACAAGTTGCAAACAGTATTTGATTGATTTAGTCTACTGCTTACCTGTACAGTGGCCTTGGGCAACCAAGCGAGGGCGATAAATATCTTTTCTTTCAAGTTCATTTTGGCTCTGCAGACAGCTAGGAAGGAGGCAAGCAGCCTAACAACCAGACCGATGAACAATGTCGCGAATCCCAGACCTATTGAAAAAAAAAAAGTGTCTATCTAGACCATTTTCAACAAGCAGCCATCTTGGTTTTCCAATACACAGATCGATGCGCACCGAAACGAGGCCGATTTCCGCAATAGACTGGTGCCTTTGAAACTGTGATTTTTTTATGAATGCTGATCTTTAATTGGCAGATAAGGCACCAGACATAAATGGACACAGTGAGCGAGTTCAACCATTTTTTTTTTTTGAGCAGTATTTCTACACAGCTGAACAGAACTTAGACAACTGAACATTACGTTTCTTAAGCTTCTCTGAAAAAAAAACACCTGGTCATTTCTTATAATCACAAACAATAAAGATAACACATTGTTTTGTTTTGCTGATAATGCATCCGATCCACAGCTGGGCAATCTTACCAATCGTCGCTGGTTGTACAGACTCAATGATGACCTCTGCACCGATAAGGCCAAAGAGCAGAGGCTCAAAGATAATCCACAGCCAACCGATGTATTTCTCAACTGGCTCCTAGAAATATACAAATTCCAGCAATTTATGGCATAGTTTAATTGTAGAACATGTATTTGTAAATTCATGTCTTAAACGCTAACCACCCCCAAATCCGGCAAAATCCTCCAAGGGACACTTTTTGGGGAAAATTCAACACTGTTGCAAACTGGTACTTTCACCTCTTCAAATGGGGCAAAAATTACTACCTGGCAAGGAGTACAGGCCATAAGTGCTGAATATGAAAGATTAACGAAAATGCATGGTGCATTTTGAAGATAAGGACACGTTTCCAAAAGTGCACTGATGGATTTTGGAGGATTCAGGAAGGTTCGTAGCCAAAATATCTCTATGGGGTTAGGGTTAAAGAAGGTTCCTAGCCAGAATACCTATAGGGGGGTTAGAGTTCAGGAAGGTTCCTAGCCAGAATACCTCTAGGGGGTTGGGGTTCAGGAAGGTTCCTAGCCAGAATACCTATAGGGGGTTAGGGTTAAGGAGGGTTCCTAGCCAGAATATCTCTAGGGGGTTGGGGTTCAGGAGGGTTCCTAGCCAGAATACCTCTGGGGGTTAGGGTTCAGGAAGGTTCCTAGCCAGAATACATCTTGGGGGTTAGGGTTCAGGAAGGTTCCTAGCCAGAATACCTCTAGGGGGTTAGGGTTCAAGATGTATCCCCTGTGTTTTCCACTATTTTAACAGCAATTGTTCTTTTTCATTGTAACATTACCATTTTATATGAGGAAAGGTAGACAACAGCTTTCAAATGACACATTTCTCAAAATGGTTGGTAGCCTCGTAGTTTGACTCTAGCACTTTCATAGTCCTATTTAAAGAATACTCGACAATTTTATCGTACCATGTTCTACAGATTTGAGATTTTACAAATCCCAAATTGTAAAAACATCAAAAACTTCTTTACAAAATGAAATTCAAATTTTTTTTTCAGCATGCTATGTGATTCCTAAGCTCTATTATATACAGGGATGTGATTTGACAGAAGTAAATAATCCTGAAAAATGGGTAGCAGGCCTGGGTCTCCCTTTGGTCTAGAGGACAAAGCCCCCCTGAACCTCCTGGATGTTTCATTTTGGAGGATTTACAGACTCTACACATGGGCTAATTCTTTCTTTCCCTAGTGGCTACTTCTCTTCTGTCAAGAAAATTTTGAGGCAAAGGGAGATTTGTAAAAAAAAAAAAAAAAAATCTTGAAATCAGGAAAAATCCTGAGAAATCACAAGCCTGTATATTTTACAAACCTTTTGATTTTTCCAGCCATGTCCAGCAACGAACGCCATTGTTAGGCAGCCCAGCGCTCCGGCACCAGAAAACTTCACAGCAGCGCTCCCAAAGACGGCAAACAGTCCGCCACCAAAGAGCAAAACGGTTCGTTTCAATACAAAAGATGTCTGGAGAAATATACCCCAAAAAAATCTTATCTTTTTTTTGGTTACTTACAATAAAAAAGTTTAATGATATTGAAAAACATCTCTGTAAGTTGCTAAGCAAATAATTTTACTTAACATTACAGAGCAGGAAACCAGCTAAAGTATCAAAATTTGGATGGTAACCGCCTAAACCTAAATCAAATTGTTTTGGGTAAGCAGCTTTTTGAAATTGATACCAGGTCGTCAGTGAACTGTTTTCCCCACACATTATCAATCTATAGAAACTATTAAAACAAATACAGAAATTTACCTTTCAAAAATAGTTAAAACATTTTCTTGATTACAACAGTGCACTCGGTGAAGTATAGTTTGGTGAAAATAAACTGCAATATAAACTGCCTGGTCTGCAGATGGTTTTCCATTTAAATGCATGGACAATATGGGAGAAAAACACTATAGAAACTGTGCAGACAAACAAAATGTATTATATAACACCCAAGTAGATCCTTCTGTCATTTGATTGGAGGATTGTGGGTCACGCGGCATTCATTAATCAAACCATTACATGGCCTACGTCATAAACGGTGCATTTTGGTTCCATTCACCATGCATTTTTGTTCCATCCCATTTGATCTATTGCACGCTAGACCACATCATGCGTTATATACACAGCAGTACAAAATGCCCTCTTTTGACAAGACACAACCATTCGAGCAAACCGTGCGTCATAAGCCGAAAAATAAAGTAGTGGATCCCAGAATACAATCTTGTATATTTTGTTTATTCTTATAGTTTTATCCTCCAATCAAATGACAAAGATCTACTTGGATATTATATAAAACAAATAATGAATGTTTTGCATTCGTGCCATGGAGAGAATATTTTCATTCGTTGAAAGATGGAATGTGGCATTCAACTCGGCTTCGCCTCATTGAGTTGAATGGAACATTCCATCTTTCAACTCATGAAAATATTCTCAACATTGCACTCATAAACATTCATTATTGGTATATTATTTGACTGGACCATTTATTAAACCAACATTATTGGAAAAATAAAAACAATTCTAAATAAAACAATTATAAATTCAGATCCGGCATTGTGAAGCAGGACACTAGGTGAGGAAAATCACAGAAAGTTGCCTAGAAATTTTACCTGAAACCTGTCAGGTAGGTACCACAGCACCACCCCAGCTACACAGCCAAAGGTGACACCGATTACCAACTCCAACGGCCCCCGAAATATGTTGTAGACCAGGTCACCTGAAACAAAACAGTGGAATTATTCATTCTTACACATGCTAGGCCTGGAATTTCATTCTAGGTATCATATCTACATGTAGGTATTACTAATGATATTATAACCCTAACTCCCGAGCTATTTTGGCTAAGAACCTTCCTGAATTCGCCAAAATCCAACACCATTCAGTAACACTACCACCCAATTGTTGAACTTAGCTGGAATTGGGACACCCGACCCCATGCAAAGTATCCCTGTCTAGGCTATACAGTACAGAGTCCATCAAAATCCAACACCATGCAGTAACACTACCACCCAACTGTCGGACTTAGCTGGAATTGGGACACCCAGCCCCATGTAAAGTACCCCTGTCTGGGTTATACAGTACTGAGTCCATCAAAATCCAACACCATGCAGTAACACTACCACCCAACTGTCGGACTTAGCTGGAATTGGGACACCCAGCCCCATGTAAAGTATCCCTGTCTGGGTCATACAGTACCGAGTCCATCGAAATACAACAAACCCTGCTGTTGGAGTTTGAATGGTTCAAGGGTGGTTAGGGTTAATGATCATAGCAACCATATTTGTTTGCTTTTAATACAAACCTATGACATTTCAAACCGAGGCACCCTAGACCAGACTGGAGTGGAACCTCATTGGGGTGTGATTTGACAAAAGTAAAAAATCCTGAAAAATGGGTAGCGGGTCTGGGTCTCCCTTTGGTCTCGAGGACAAAGCCCCCTGAACCTCCTGGATGTCTAATTTTGGAGGATTTATAGACTCTTCACATCCCCAACAAACAAGAAACTAAAGGTTTGGACACAATACAGGCTAATTATTTATTTCCTTTGTGGCTACTTCTCTACTTTCAAGAAAATTTTGAGGCAAAGGGAGATTTAAAAAAAAAAATCCTGAGAAATCATGAAAAATCCCGAAAAATCACAGGCCTGATCCTGGCCTGGAATTTCATTCTTGAAGGGGCAAGGCCAGTTTTTGGGTGAATAAATATTGATAACATTTCCCTTAATTTTAGCTTTTTAAATGATGGGTTAATAGTGGTTATATGATTAGGTTGTCTAGTGTCTTGCCATGTGTGTCAACATTCCTTACAGAAAATATTGCAGAGACTGGCTACAGAACTTCTTCCCCTTGTCTTTGACCTTGAACTTAAGAGGCAGTTACATGTAACACAACCTGAAGATCCGACGTCACGCTTTGAGGCTTTTGAGTTACGCCAGATACAGGCCGCGGCCGCCCAGCCGCCATGTTCTTTTTTCCTGGAGATTCAACTTTGACCTTGCGCGCGTTGATGGGCATTCATGCTCAATATCTCCAGCGATATATGGATGGCAGAAGTACGCGCGCGCATAGTAGAGTTATTCGCGCACGAGCCTCGAAGCGTGACAGCAGATCTTTGGCATAACGTATCTAATGAAATCCCTTGAATGGTACGCCCGGGAGCCGTCTATATCCTTGATAGGATACAGGCAGGGGACCAGTCTACATATAACACTGCTAAAATGAACCTTAAATAAACACTCAACAAAATGATGACAAAAATTGGTTAGACCCCTTATACGTCAAACTCTACCTGTGGCAAAGGCTGCCCCAAGTATGACTCCAAATGCACTAATGGCTAGCACGTCGTCACAGCTAGCCGCGGCGATCACTAGGGTAGGGATACCCTTGGCGACACCGTAACCACGATTCTGAAGTGAGAGCAGGGACGGGACGATCACAGCGGGAGTGACGGCCCCAAGAACAAAGCTGGAAGATGAGAGAATAGCAAAACCAAATTTGACGGGTATATTGTCTTGGATCAAAATCTACAGTGAATCCACTCAAATCCTCCAAAATCTATCTCCTGGTTTATCCCAATTTTGATGGATTCAGTACTCCACAGTGTAGCCCAGCTAACAGAGCATGTAGCCATGTGTACCAAATCCATCAAACTCCACCGGCTGCTTTTGTTGGATTCAGTGACTGTGTATAGCCAAGCCATGGATGCTTTGCATTTGCTACTGTACCAATGTGTACCAAATCCATCAAACTCCACTGGCTGCTTTTGTTGGATTCAGTGACTGTGTATAGCCAAGCCATGGATCGCTTTGCATTTGCTACTGTACCAATGTGTACCAAATCCATCAAACTCCACCGGCTGCTTTTGTTGGATTCAGGTCTGTGTATAGCCAAGCCATGGATGCTTTGCATTTGTTACTGTACCAATGTGTACCAAATCCATCAAACTCCACCGGCTGCTTTTGTTGGATTCAGTGACTGTGTATAGCCAAGCCATGGATGCTTTGCATTTGTTACTGTACCAATGAGTACCAAATCCATCAAACTCCACCGGCTGCTTTTGTTGGATTCAGTGACTGTGTATAGCCAAGCCATGGATGCTTTGCATTTGTTACTGTACCAATGAGTACCAAATCCATCAAACTCCACCGGCTGCTTTTGTTGGATTCAGTGACTGTGTATAGCCAAGCCATGGATCGCTTTGCATTTGCTACTGTACCAATGTGTACCAAATCCATCAAACTCCACCGGCTGCTTTTGTTGGATTCAGGTCTGTGTATAGCCAAGCCATGGTTCGCTTTGCATTTGCTACTGTACCAATGAGTACCAAATCCATCAAACTCCACCGGCTGCTTTTGTTGTATTCAGGACTGTGTATAGCCAAGCCATGGATGCTTTGCATTTGCCTATATGTACCAACAATTGGGGTACCTTTATACTGTATGTTGATGGATTTTGGAGGATTTGGGATGGTTCCTAGCAAAATGCCTACGGGATTAGGGTTAATGTTAAATGATTTGGGCCTGTAAACACAGGCATTATACTGAACCAACAGTCCAGTGATGACCCTACTGGTATACATGTATTTTTTTATCTGGTAATCATTTGTAGTCAAGTTAACCCTCCTACTATTGATGCACTTTAGTGGAAAGTTACTGTAGAGGTCAAAACCAGTCAACTGCCTGTTTTGACTGGTGACCCAAATGTGCATTTTTGACTGGTTTTACTGTCATTTTGACCACCCTGAACAATACCAGACAATGCTTTTACCAGTCAAAGACAGTCAACTCATTTTGACCTGTAAATGTACTTACTACACGTAAGGTTTGACAGTGTTTGACTTTTAAGTGCACTAGATATACCTTGGCAAGTATTTAAACATTTTGACTGATTTTAACCCTTGTAGTAGTAGGAGGGCATTAATGTTGACAGATAGTGGATAGCCTTTCCATTACATTTCTCAATTTGTTTGTAGCCGATTATGTTTTGGGAAATTTTCAACTGAAGCTAGAGTTTACCTTTGGAAAATGAAGAAATCATATTTAGTATAGTTTTATCATGGCGAAGAAAAGTTTTCAAACCCTCATGCATCTCTGTAAAATCTCAAACTCACCCAAGCAGAAAATAAGAGGCAACGCCCACAGTGCACGCCTCAAACGGACACAGCATACATACACTCACCCCAACATGAATCCCCAAGCCAAGCAGAAAATGAGAAACAACGCCCGCAGTGCACACCTCAAACAGACACAGCATACACCTACCCCAACATAAATCCCCAAGCCAAGCAGGAAATGAGAGGCAATGCCCACAGTGCACACCTCAAACAGACACGGCATACACTCACCCCAACATAAATCCCCAAGCCCACGGAAAGCCAAGCAGGAAATGAGACAAAGCCCGCAGTGCAGGCCTCAAACAGACACTGCATACACTCACCACAACATGAATCCCCAAGCCCACGGAAAGCCAAGCAGGAAATGAGACACAACGCCCGCAGTGCAGGCCTCAAACAGACACTGCACACACTCACCCCAACATGAATCCCCAAGCCCACGGAAAGCCAAGCAGGAAATGAGACACAACGCCCGCAGTGCAGGCCTCAAACAGACACTGCACACACTCACCCCAACATGAATCCCCAAGCCCACGGAAAGCCAAGCAGGAAATGAGACACAACGCCCGCAGTGCAGGCCTCAAGCAGACACGGCATACAGCACAGCCGCAAGCACACCATACTCAAGCTCTTCAAGGCTTTGGCGTCCAACCCAAGCCCAGCCTGGATGAGGATCACGACCAGGGCCACGCTCCGGAGGGCAGATGACCAGCTCTTGTCGATGTCCGCAGCGACGTTGATTTTTGGAACATTTCGAAGTATGAACCCAACAATTAGCATACCTGAGCGATAAAGAAATGCAAATGCAAAAAAGGATATTGTTGATTAGTTGTATAATGCAAAATTATTTATTTCGGTTTTCTTTAGTTTTTTTAAATTTGTCCTGTAAGTTATATCTTCATGTAGTTCTGAACTAGCTATGATTTTCAGGGAATGAAATACCCACTACACTAGACTGAGTCCCGTGATTTAAGTATCAGTCTTGTGCACTGTACGACTAAACTGGTCAGGCCATCTAATGGTTTATCCTTACACGGATATAAAACATAAAAAGACACTCAAATGAGTTTTCTCTTATTTTTGCCACATATGTCTTGTAAAACTATTTTTTCTGGTTTCTTGAAATACTAGCCATGTTGTTTTAATAGTAGATTTTCCCCTTGAGCCCTGCTTTTAAATGATGGAGTAAATCATTGAAATTGTCACTGAACTACAATCATGCTCTTATTTTAGTAGAACCAAAATTATGTATTTATTTTTAGGAATATACAAATGTAAATGAGCTTCAAAACATAGATCAATTAACCCTCCTATAGGTTTAACAATCAAAGACACTCAAAATTTGTATGTCACTCCCAACCCATTGACTTTGTGCAGTGCACTCAAATAAATGCAAGGACATGCGGCTATGGTAGGAGGTCAAACCAAAACCACTCGACTGTAACTTATGCAGTACATACACATATAACTTGTAAGACATACACACAAGTGTGTCTGACTTTGCCACTATCTCCAGCACTCTTATACACATGTGTGAACAATTGGCAATGCAACCAAAAATACTCAAGTGACTGTCTGTGGGTGCGGTGCTTACTGGGCCAAATTTCAGCCTGGGCATAGGAGGGTTAAAGGGCCAATATCGTCATGATTAGAGCAGACATTTTAACAGGGCATGGAATCGGTGTCCTAGTTTAAGATGAACACAGTGACTGAAAATATTACCCCACATGATGAGGTCATAATTATACCGTTGCTGCTGCATAAATGAGCCAGTCATTTTCAGTCACAGTGTTCATCTTAAACTATTGTAATAGATTTGCCTAAAGGTTAAAATTTGTTATGGCAATCAAGATTCTTTTCTGAATAGAGACAACCGTATCCTTAAAGGGACAGTATTGTCACGATCAGAGCAGACTTTCAACAGGGCATGGAAGCGGTGTCCTAGTACAAGATGAACACAATGACTGAAAATTACTGGCTCATTTATGCAGCAGCAACGGTAATATGACCTTATCATCATGTGGGGTATTATTTTCAGTGACTGAGTTAATCTAAAACTAGCACTCTGATTCCATGCCCTGTTGATCGTGACGATACTGCCCCTTTAGTGCTTCATATTTCACCATTTATGTGGATTAACCCTCCTACTTCTGGTATCTTTTTCATACAAGTTGATCCACCATTTGAAACCATTCGCTTTTGTGGTTTTGAATGGTGAAATAAATGTGTACAGTATTGATTCCCCCAAATGGCTTTGAATGGTAGGTCAGCTAATAGTAATACAAAACCTTGTTTGGATCTTTCCAAATGGTAGGTCAGCTAATACAAAACCTTGTTTGGATCTTTCCAAATGGTAGTACAGCTAATACAAAACCTTGTTTGGATACTTCTAAGTGGTGAATCAATGGACCCTCTATGCATTTGAATGGATTTGAATGGTAGTAAAGCTTGCTACCAACACTGTTCAAATGGTATCACCATGTGTGTACAAAACCAATGGGCATTTTGGTAAGTGGAAATTTTGAATGGTTTCAAATGGTCAAACAGTAGGAGGGTTAAAAACAAGACTAAAGTGAGTAAAGCGAACTCACGTTAGCATTGTTTTGAAATTTGAGTCCACACAAATGGTCAATTTTTTTAAAGGTGTCTCCTGTGTTTTCCGCTATTTAACTGGCAAAATCCAGGCCTGTGATTTGACTCACGACATACCTAATAAAGGTGGCATATGAACAAGTTTGATTAAAAAGCCTCCGATCACACAGCAAATCACCAGCACATACAATGCAAAGAAGCTTCCCCCAGGTAATGCCTCATCGCCCGTCATACCCCACACCACACCCCACGACAGTACCACAAACAGAACCATGGTCAAATCCCGTGATACTCTCCCGTGGGGTGGACACAGCAGGGAGTGTTTCAAACGTGCACACATGGTTGGATTATCGGGTAACGGGTTGTATTTGGTCATGCATGGCCGACACATGACCTGGCACGATAAACAACAACCACCTCCACTGTGTTCATCCCTCTCGTCATCCGAGTTGTTGCGATCCTCAGAATCCAAATCGAAATGCGGGATTTCAGGAGGGGTACGGTCCCACCTCTCGCTACCCTCAGTCCCACGAGACATTCGTGTCTGGTACCCATCCCATTTCATGGCGGGTGAGCCTGATTTGCTGCTGCTGTGGATGGGGCTCTGGTTGGGCGTTGCATAGACGTTGCCGTGTTCAGGGGAGTCATAGATATTTGCCTCCCCCGGAGAGGCATACATAACCTCCTGGTTTGGTTCGGCATACACCGTTCCCGGGGAGTCGGAAGAGATGTTCCCCTTGTTGCCTCCTCGCACTGGTCTCATTTTAATGGGTGATGTCATCTTGTTAACATCTGTTAAGAATTTGAAAATGTTTGACAAAATTACAATATATATAAAGTTTATAATTCATAATTCTTTGGAATGAATAATATTAATAACATTTTCCCTAATTTTAGTTTTTTTAAAAGGATGGGTTATTGAATATATATGATTAGGTAGTCTAGTGTCTTACCATGGGAATGGACAGACCTTCCTATGGCTTCAAAGATGGCCTGTCCGTCCATGGAGGAAGGAAAATAGATCACCGCACAAACAACAACAGAAAAGAATGTTGTATTCGACCGCCACTTTTTAAGGGGATTTGTGGAATTTTTTTGCAACCAATAAACAGTTAAATAAATGATTCTATCGATTTTGGGGGTATAGAAATTGAAAACTATCTTTAAATCCACTTTTATGATGGTTTTCGGACTTTATTTCCCTTCTAAAAAAATCTTCCCCTTCAGAAAATAGAAGGATCCTATTATAGTTACCACTGCGCATGTAATGTACAATGACCGTGTTGGTCACTAACGGGGGAGTTGACAAGATCAAACTGACATGACTGAGGAAGTCATCGTATACCAAAAATGCCTGATTTTTCATGAAATAAATATCCTGGAATAATTTGCAGTATATGTCCATCATCCATTTGTTCCCCACCTTACTGGGTAGGTAAGATTACATTATTGGTTATATTGAATGAGAAAAAGTGGTGGTCAGATTAGCCCCATTCTAGGGCCAATACACTGGACTTGGCCCTACGCCCCTAGTGCCACATGTACAAAAAAGGAGCAATTTTTCAACTTTTGATCTGCAATTGTTACAATCAAAAATTTTGTAATTAGGTAAGCTTGCCCAAGCAGACACTTTGAAATAAAGTTCACTATTGTGAGATCAGTAATTTTGGTGAAATTTTAATGTTATTAGGCCTATTATTTTTTTTTTAATTTTAAATATGTTTCGAAAATTTCATGAAAATGAGATATCCCAGAATAACAGATTTTATGCCAAACTTGTCTGTTTGGGCAAGGTTACCTAATCACTAAATTTTAGGTTGTAATAATTAGCAGATCAAAAGTTGAAAATAAAGAAAAATCACTCCTTTTTTGTACATGTGGTCCAGTGTATTCTCCATGATTGGCCCTAGAATGGGGCTATGATGGTCGAATATGACATTCTACTTTTCTAGTTTTCTACCCCAACATTGACACTAATGTCATGACAGACAGTGTCCTTGCCTTGTAAACCCAAATTCTTTTTTCAATATTGCATGATTTGTGAAGATTGTGAACAACAATACCATTAATACAAATCGCAAGTTTTATATCAACTGCTTTGTGTCTCTTTCTCCAAGCTTTTTTTTTAAAACCTTTACGGATTAAAGTGCAGAGACGGGCTACTGAACTTCTTCCCATTGATTGTCCTTGACCTTGAAAAACACGCAGTTAGCCTAGCCCGGCCCGGTATTGGTAGCCTGCTGTTGCAGCTCTCCGACTCTGCCTGAGCTTTGTTTCATGGTTTACAGAAATTTCAGCTATTGACATTTACTTTTGACAAGCTCTTTTATATTACCACTGCATAATACTTTACTTTAGCATGTTTACCTCATCTGTACAGCAAAAATATTCTTGCAAAGATCGTGGGAAGATTGGAACGTCAACATAATTTTTTTACTCAAACACTGTAATCGATTGATCCATCGTATGGTGCAGTAATAGCTGAGCTGTAAAACCGCAGTTTTAATCACGCATACATTTGGGATTGGACACAGGATACCATACTTTCAAGATAGTCTTGTTTACAGCCGTTATTTTATCTTAGATATATTGTGTACGGTTTATATTAGTCCGAATGCTTCTTCCGTTCACAGTCTCCTATTTTTAGAATAATTATGTAATTTCTAAAAACATTTTTAGAATAATTATGTAATTTATCGCTCTGACAAATTACATAATTGTTCTAAAAATAGGAGATCGAGACTGTGAACGGAAGAAGCATTCGGACTAGGCCGTTTAGGCAAAAAAAAGTTTTTTTGGGGGGGGCAGGGGAGGTACATTGGAGGTTTGCTCAGTGACATTTTGCGACACTACCCAATAACAGTTACTCAGAGCAGGAGTTTGTGCAAAATATTTTCTAGGGCGGATCCACCTCTGCCACTCCGTATCCCTCTCCCGAGGCGATCGAGGCGGGGGGTTGAAGGAAGGAAAAACGTACAAAATACTCTGTAATGCATGCGCTATGGGACCAGCCTGTGAGAGTGACACATCACAACACACGCGAGCAAAATAATGCCAAAAAAATCTCCAGTTTCTGCCTCGTTTGCATTTTTAATTTTCTGGGGTTTTGGGGGTTTTTTTTGGCTATGAAACGATGTCCAATTGCAGCAAAAATTGCTGAATCGATTGGAATTCTGCCGTGCTGTGTTTTAAACGACTTTTTCGCATAGGGGTATGAACGTTTGCCCGATTTGTGAGGCCTCTCTTAGCCACCATACTTTGTATATGGGAAATTTGGTCCCCGCGTATATACATGTATCACGTATTACCAACAAACAAAAACAAAAAATTACCAACAAACAAAAATAAAAAAGCGCGTAACCGCACTCATTTTGAAGGCCGACCGATGACCAGAAACCGGACTCTTCTTTGGCCTAATGTTAGCCTACTGCCGTGGAAACAAAATTTTACACAGTGGGAATAAAATCTAAAATTGAAACAAAACAAACATGAGGATGATCAGAGCATACTGATCGAAACGTCGAGTTGTAACCTCCAGTTCTTAGCGCACCGAACTCAAGTTCTGGTGTTGCCAGCAGCAGGGTGTGGGTTCGAGCCCCGGTCGTGACACTTGTGTCCTTGAGCAAGATACTTAACCATAATTGCTTCGTCCTTCGGATGGGACGTTAAGCCGTAGGTCCCGTGTACTAGATTAAGTAATGCACGTAAAAGAACCCAGAACACTTATCGTGGAAGTGTAAGGGGTTTACCCCGGTGTTTCTGGTTCACATTGCAAGCGCTCTTGTTTACAGGTTTCCTCAGGCTTTCGAGCTTACAGTGCTTAAGTGCGCTTTTCTGAGGCATCCCTTGGTTTCATTACCAGAAATGATAAATGAAATGAAATGAAATGAAAAGACCTAATTACTATATACTCAATAGAGAATTTCACATGATGTCACCGCAATTAGTCTTACTTATCCTCTTCACCATGCAAAGCTACAAGTTTTACCTAAACATATTGATGGCCGATCAGGTATGACATGAACAAATTCATCAGAAAGCTGTATATTATTATAGAATAAGAATTCTGCCACTATATCATCAATTTACCATGACGCACCCGAAGGTTATATCATCAACTGGACAGTAACTTATAAATGAAATTAGAACTTTGGTGTTCCAGTTTATTTCAGTGAAGGATTCTCTTGTAAAATGCTGAATTTCAATGTGTGATCATACGCGTGGACGTTGAGCGCCGTTTTTTGGGACGCACAGAATTGTGGTCATCAGAAAATTGATGTTACTCACCCCAAACTATTAAAGTTTATGGGGGCACTGAAAATGTACCCAAGAAAAAAAACAATTGAATCATGCTTCATATCTTATTCAAGATGGTTGTAAAATTGTTTTTAATCTTGAAAATAAACTTCTTCTTTTTAGATTTTTTAAATAAAATGGTATAATTTGGAGAAGCTCTCAAAACTTTTAATCAATATTCTTGAAAGATCAATAAAATGGAAGGTGGTTAAAATGTTTGCAAAAAGTACTTTAAAACTTTGAAATGTGTAAAAATACTGTTAACATTTTGTCAAATAAAAGATTTCTTTTCATAATGCACGTAAAAAAAGAATGCACGTAAAAAAATGTACGTAAAAAAAGAATGCACATAAAAAAAGAATGCGCCTTGAGCACCACTTAGTTGGTGGATACGTGCGCTATATAAGTCCACACATTATTATTATTATTATTATTATTAATGTTTCATTCTCTCAATAATTTTCCACTACTGACGAAGTAAACACCAACGAATTAAGTAGTCTTCGTTCGCTTCTTCTATAAGGAATATGTCCATTTTGAGGATCAGTATTTCTTTAAAAAAGTATTGCAAATCATATGCAAAACATTCATATATTTTGGTTTCCACAGACAACAGCTTGCTGACAGCATAGAACAATAAAATCACAGATGTTCATGAAAAAAAATTGAGGTCATGTACATCCCTTAATATTTGTATCTAGTAAAATCAGTGGTTAAACAACTTTTTCCACTTTCACAAGCACTAACTTTCCAGTAAATCATACAATTTCACTATGATTTTTATTTTTGTAACAAGCATGACTTAGATAAGTTTATGCAACCAGTAATACGCCATAGTTTTGTAAGTTTTCCGAGAAATGCTAAACCAAAGGTAAGTGCGTCATTTCACGAGTGCGGCTAATTACGTACATGGACGATACAGCAATTAATTTTTACAAAATAATATTTATTGGATTCACAGACAATTTTCCAAGCAAACCGCGCGCTGATCCCAATTTTGTTATCTGTGTCACGTGACCTGGTTGCTAATAGAGATTACATCCGGGTACCTTTTGACATTTCGCGATCGTCTCGTACGTTTTTAGCTGGTAGTTTTGCGTTTTATGACGTTGCACGCCCACGTCCACACGTCCTTGTTGATCGAAACCAGCGAAGAAAAATTATGTTAAAAACATTCCGCAGCGATTTTTCATGTCATGTACGTAATGCCTAATGGTGTCTGGAGTCTGTACTTGGACTAATTAAATAACGAATTTTTGTCAAAAATGGAGAGAATAAAAGTTGGTTAAACGTGATAGCATAGTTCTTCACCCTCTAGCAGAATGTGGTGCAAGTAAAATAATGACCGTTCTAGAAAAGAGAAGGTGTAAAACCGGCGTGGGAAAATTACTTCTGTTTGAGAATCAACCGGAAACTGTACAGAACTGGCGGCACTCTTTGATGTCGTTGGCCAGCAGTAGCCTACAAGTACAACTAAAAGTAAAACTTACAAGTGATTATGGTGCCGATTTTTGGTGTGTCATCGCCACATTTTGGTGATAGTTAACGGCATCCTACCGGAGCCATGGAGTACTTTGAGTACCCCGAGTATGCTGACATTATGGAACTCTTTATAGAGACTCTGACCGGGACTGTTTTTGAGCTCCGGGTGTCGCCTTTCGAAACGGTGATCTCGGTCAAAGCCAAGATCCAAAGATTGGAAGGTAGGAACAACATTAACACGTTAGTTATTTGCTTTTGTGAGTAAAAATTAAATCTGGGTTTAATTTGTTTGCTGTTTTTATTTTGCAGGCAGACAGGGTCATCAACATTTATTAATTATTGTTTCATCATAAATAGGTAGATTCACGGAACCCGCCGTTGGTGGCGTGATTCCCGATATGCTATTTTGAGACTCAACGTGTGACCGCGTCACCCGCGGAAGGGACATCCTGACCTTGCGTGTATTTTCCCTTAGGCGGATTAATCTTGATTTTAAGAGCGCGGTGATCGGGATATAACGCTATCATCGCATACAGCACTACTTTGTGCATCGAATGACCCCAAAATCACCCAGAGAAAACTTCATGTTCGTCAAAAAAAAACTTCGATTTCATGGTAAGTTTTGCAAAATTTTTGATTCTTGACTTTGATAGTATAATGTAAGAAGATTAAAAATGTTATTTACAGAATCTACGTACCTTAATTAACTTGAAAAACTTCACATCGGCAGTAAACATTTGTGCACAAAAATATTATCCGACCCCCGAAATGACATGTCCATTCAGATTTGGCGCGAAGGTCCGCAAATTCGAGAATTTTTTCGTGCCGATACTGAAAGACCTCCAACCAAGTGATAAAATACACATTTTTAACTTGTAAATAACATCATTCAATGATTTATGTGGGAAATAAACACAAAAGCTTTATTAAAAAATGATATTTACAAAGTTTTTTTTACATGGTTTGTCAATGGGATGGGGGGGCTATTGTTACCTGTTTACCTATTACCAAAATGGATCATGCTACTTGCTATACGGAAGGAGGTACTGGAGTGGGCTGTTCCATTATCTAAAATGGGGGTGGGCCTGGCAAGTGGGTATTAGTTATGAAATTAAATGTTTATATAATTATTTTCATGAAAAGTAATTTTAGTCTTCTAAAATAGACTGCAATCAGAAAGTGTTAACTTTTATTCTGCAATTTTGTGTATTTAAAAAATATTTGAGGAATTTTTTTTAATTTTTTTTTTTACGATTACAACCATGTTTCCATTGGCATACAACCAACACATAACATAGAAAAGACAGCTGCTTTGATTTCAAATGGTGGATTTTGATATTTTATTTCCCCATGCTTCAAATAATAATTAAGATGTTTAATAATAAAACTTTTTTTATAATTTTCTACAGATGCCAGCTCCTGCTACAGCTGAGCTAGTAACATCCATTGCAGGCCTGGAATTTCACGGCGGCCACGACGGCCATTGCCGTCGTTGCCCTTTTAGTGGCCGTGATGCCCCTTGCAAATGAACCAATATCACGGCCAATTTTGCCGTGCCCTTTATCCCCATGGCCGTTGTGCCCTTTTTGGAAGATCATGCCAGCGCGATGCGGCTCGGCACGTTCCGTTCACACACAAAATAAAAATTAAGTCAACGCTATGTTAACGTTAACATTGTGTGAGTGAGACATGGTTGTATGACAATGTATGTGTTCTCGTTCGACCAATAAGAACAGTTTTTACGCGCTATAGGCATTGCATATACCGCGTAACGAATATTTCTATTGGTTGTATGATGACGCAGTTGGTCGCTCAATAACAAAAATTGTTACGCCGCTTGCGTGGGGCATTGCACGCACGCGTGTTAACTAGACTGCAGTGGCGAGCTTGTCCGAGTGCCTTCCAGCGACTGCATCAATATATAATATATACATAGGCCTACATGTAACAGCAAAAGAAACTCCCCGTCACCCTAAAAATATTTATTTTCATTTTATAATTAATATAATTTGTTTAATGAAGAATATTATGAGTATGGAGTGAAACACGAACACAATGTGGCAAATTTGGTTGACCTGGCAGCCAACCATCCCACAACATTGTATATTTATATTATGTTTAATAATATAATTACTTAACAAAATTTAGGGGTGACGATATAATTAATCCAAGTTATTTTATTTGTCATATATAAAGAAAAATCTACAACTTTCTTGTTATGGAATTAAAATTGTTGTTGTGAGTGCACGTTTTCCACTCGCAATTTCGTGGGCCCCCGTTGAAAGCACTCGCAATACACGGCACGTTCCCGTTCCCCAGCGTGTTTTGAAGCATTTTTGAAGCAACTTGTGGGCTGTACTGTATATGAGCGTTGCTCAGGGCAGCCTATGCTGCAGCGCATGCTGACGCAGCCACAGCCGTAGCCGCCAAATTCGGAAACGGCCTTACTTTCGATCCCAGCCACGGAAGGCCCAACTTTCGACTACAATACGTAACTTTATCAAGCATCTGCAATGGAATTTGTAACGTTGCCCCCTCTGAAAATTCAATAAATAGCATTGCGCTCAATTCTTTCCGGTGGGAGTAGCATCGTTAAACAAGGCAGCTCCTATCGCTCATCAGCTGTACTGTAAGCTTGCGGCCACGAAAAGAAACTTGTGAATGTTGCCAGTAGAGATCGTCCCATGGGGTGATTATACTGACATTAAATACATTAAATACATTCATTTAATGTGAAATACTGTTAATACAAATTGTTTAAATCTGAGAAAGGAGATTGGTGAAAATAAAATGGAAATACATGTACTGTACACCTAACAATTGATTTGTGCTTAATTTTTTCTTGTTTCTTTAAGTTAAAAAAAACATGGCCTTAGTGCCCTTTTTCTTTTTTACTTTGGCCTTGGTGCCCTTCCCTTTGGCTTTGGTGCCCTTAAAAATTTGCCCCTATCGAAGGCCAAAGTGGCCTTGCCCTAAAAATGATGAAATTCCAGGCCTGCCATTGGTCTGTTGTCTTCATTGCTTTGTATGTGTCTTGCAATCTGAAATCAGAAAAGTACTTTCGTAAAACTAGCAAAGGTTTATATGAAACTTGAGCAAAGAATATTAAAATGATTTGTGTTTATTTTAAATTGATAATCAATGTGTCAATTCTGAATTTCTGGCTACAAAAAAATATATGTAAAAGGTCACAGGTTTTTCACCCATTGTGCATATAAAAATGGCTATATTTTGCGATACATATTTTGAGATAACTTTTGTTTTGGTAACTGTATGGAGGTAGGAGACCTATCATTTTATTGCAAATTTCAAGCTCTTTAAGATGACACAATAGTTAAAGTAATTGGAACATTTTAAAATTCCCATGAATCTACCTATCATAAATAAGCCCTGCCACGGACGGTAATATGCGCCATGTTTTTGACGGGGCAAAAATTGTTTTTTCGCTGGGTCGCAGACGGCAACGAGTATTCGAAATAAACAATTTTGTCCCGTCAAAAACATGGCGCATATAATTTTATTTTGAAGAAAAGCATTATCATAGCATTAACAACCAACACATAACAATAAGGTTTATGGCAAATACAAACCGCAAAGGATCATGGGTTTACAATCGGAGCAACAGTGCCATCACGCGGCAGTGAAAAAGTTATTTACAACACGTACATGTATGCGATACTATACTGTTGTGTATTTTAGCTATAGTTGTCACTTTTCTAACACTACAGTTTGTTTTCGATGTGATGTGTTGATCATTGTTCTGTTTTGGGTTGCATTAATGACCGACGTTATCCAGAAAGGTATGAACTTTGTTATACATAAATGGATTTACAAAATAAAAGATTTTCTCACCGTAAAAAGTAGCGTGCAGTCCCGGCCCCTACACGATCGCGACTGCATGCCGACCGGCGCGACCGCGGGAGGCCACTTCAGTCAATTTATTTTCTCGTGTTTTGTGCCCCTCAAAAGCTCCCTCTCCACACTGCAGAGTGAATGAACTTTAAAAAAAAAAAAATTTTTACAGGCCAACGCCAACAGCTTCACTTTTTCTCATTCATGTCATTGCATTTGTGTCTTTTTTATTATCTAATTATCTTAAAATAAAATTACCAGCTTTATGTATCTATCCAGGTGATCTCTACAGGTTTCTTTCAATTTTTAAGGCCATGTCCATGTTTTCATGGAATTGCCCTTAAGAATACTGATTTTTTTTCCTTTCATCTCTCCAGAGTCTACAAGTTAACATACAACTCATATTGGGCCCTTTTGACAATTGCAAAAATATTTATTAATAATTTATTTGTTCATTCAATATGCACTTGATACAAATGTAATGGTTGTTTTGTGATATATCTTGCTTTACATGGCCAGTTTCATTGTTTTAGCACAATAAAAAAAATACATTTATATAATCAGATAATACTTCAAAGTCTTAATAAAATGGTACTGGTTTGGAGAATTTTCTGCTGAGCTGTCTTTCATCTGCAAAAAGTTAAAACAAAGATTTACTAAACAGTTAATCAGAAAACACATGTTTAATTAATTATATAACACAAGTCTTTCTTTTTTTACAGACACTTAACGGCGTCTGAAGGAAACTTCAACTGAATTATGAAGTGCTTTATCAGACTGATATCTCAAGGATCCATGAGCAGAGATGCCAACATACACGATTTGGGCGTAGCAAATACGATTTTGAGCCGTGAATACGACTCTACGATAATACTTCATTGAAATACGCTAAACAAGCCGCCCCAGTATAATTGTATATAGTTACAATACAAACAAACAATGAATGAACTATTAAGTGGAAATAAAAATGATGACAAATAATTTTAAAAACAACCTTTTAAATGTAAACCGCAGTGGTGGTAAAAAGCGACAATAGCGGGATTAGCGGCGAATTCACACGATTATGTACATATCACACACAAGCGAGCGCGCTGGATTCGACTGCCTACCTACCACATGTACCCTGTACATATATCTGTACATTATTTGCAAGATCGTACCCATTGATCTGTATTACATAATGGGGAATAATGAGCATACCCGTGGGGAATGAGGTTGTCTGTGAGGTAGCTTGTGTGTATGTATCGTGTACATGCGCGCATAATTGTGCTCGCGCACGTGCATTACCTTTTAATTTCTCGAAGCTTCTTTGCAAGTGCGACCTCAGTGTCAGGCATGCAGGCACTGCTTACTGCGGAATTCTGCGCTTAGGGCGCATAGAATCACACGCTTTTTATGGCGCCGTAAGCGCAGAATTCTGTGGTAAGCAGCGCCATGAAATTGGGCCCAGGTGAGCTAGGGCTAGGCCTAGCGCTAGGCCTAGCTAAGGCTATCAATTTGTTATTTGCCTTCGAGACTCCAAAGAGAACAGTTAGTATTAATAATCAAAATTTCTAACGTGATTGATGCATGGATTACTAATTCGGAAGATCATTATTGTGAGCTTTTTAAGATAAGATACGTCTAGCATTGTTATAATTTCATAATTTTTTCATTGAGTATTGTCCTCCAATTTACTCTGCCCCTGGTCCCTATACCGCCAGCGGGGTTCACACCGAGTGCGGCGCATGATATTGCCCAAAATCCGGACATGCATTTTTTAGCGTTAGATTTTTGCGATTTTTTTTTCAATAGATGCTACTCTTTTTTGGAATTCAATGTTGGCATCTCTGCATGAGGCAGTATCTTTATTACAGGCTGAATGGAGATTTTTGAATACTGTTTCATTGGAAAGACTATTATCTGGGGAAAGGGGGTGAAATAATTACATATGATCTGGCACATGGCTGTTTATTATTAAAAAACAAACTTTCATGCAATGAAATATAAACATTTATATTAAGAAATACAAATCTAAAATATTTTTGTATTGACAGCAGTCAAGGTTAGCCCTAACGTCCTAGGCATTCATTTGGGGTCCAGTACACTGTACTACAAAATACTACTCAATTCTCATAGACCAGTGTAGTAAAAGTACTCCATACTACAAAATACTACTCAATTCTCATAGACCAGTGTAGTAAAAGTATTCCATACTGCAGTTTATTCAAGTAGTATTTTGTAGTATTCAGTGAGGTTAGGGTTAGGGAATTCAGTCGAATTAGAATGTAAACCAATAAATCACCAGCAAAGAAATAAAGTAATAAAAAATGAAAATAAACAATTGATTGTTTTTAATGTATGTATTTTTACCTTTAAACTTGTTGCATGAGGAACAATTTTTGAATAAAAAATACCAATAATAATAAATCAAGAATCTCCCAAACTAATTATTATATAGATTTTTGTATTATCCTAATCAAAAGATATACTTACTATTCATTATTGCTAGCATATACAAATGTTATGTTCCCATCACTGTACAAATATTGAGCGCCCCTGTTGTGAACAGCGCTGGGGTGAAATATGTACAAGTTTTCACACTTAACCCTCCTATATACAGTGCAGTTGCCATAGAATTGTCAGACCTTTCAAAACCTTTCAAGTTTGCTGTACTGAAGGGTTTTGAAAGGTGAGAAAACTGTCTGACAAAAGGGACCTATGAAAGGTTTCGAAAGGTGTAACAACTCTCTGAACAAACCGGTGTTGAAATGTTTCAATACCTTTCAAAGGGTATTGAAAGGTGTGGTTGTTCAGTAGCAACAAATTCTGGAGGGTTTTAAAGGGTTCATAATAATTGATAGCCATTTTGGCCCGTAAGCAGATTTTGAAATGTCAAACCATAGGAGGGTTAAACCTACTTTTGAACCCATATTCTAATTTATCATAATTTCTTCTTCATTTTGGTACCTTATTTGCCTCCCTAGCTTATTGCAATAAAGTACAGACAACATTTTACATCGAGTGGTGCTAGCGCTCGTCCAAAAAAAAGTCTGAATTTAATTGTGTCAGATTAGTGAGATTTGTTCAAACGCACATAAAACATTTTGGATCAAAATGTCACTTTATGGCAGAAGGATAACATAAATAATGTCATTAAGGATAAGGTAAGGTGTTGAAAATGAATATTACACTATTTTCGTGGAATAAAATTCACAAGTTGAAGGAAAAATATGATTTTGTGATGCATTATTTTGTACAGTACGGAATAGGCAACGTGAAAATCCGGTCCGGTTTGGCATCGTTAATTGTCTGATGTGCATGCATTATACACGCGTGCGTGTTGACCGAGTTTCAACATCCGGGAAATGCAAAATGGCAATGCTCCGATTCGTATCCCATGATGCTTTGCTCTGTTGGTAAAAAGCTATTTGCGATAAACCTTATAGCGCTGGAAGCACACATTTGTCCAGTCGATAACCCAATAGGGTATGTACATGTACTAAAGGTCCTAGGTCGGATGTGGTAGTAAACCACTTAAATTAAACTTGAACACACGAGTGTTCGAAATAAACAATTTTGCCCCGGCAAAAACATGGCGCATATTACCGTGTAAGTGTTTATTGAAGTTCGCAATACCATTAACGTTATTTGTGATGATGTTATTGCAACACTCAATTCATTTTATAGGGTTATGCCGACCCTATTTTAATCAGACTGTATAATATTAAAATTCCTACTATAGCTGGACTTTAGTGGGAAATTGCTATAGAGGTCAAAATCAGTCAACTGCCTGTTTTGACTGTTGACCCAAATGTGCACACAGGGGCATTTTTGACTGGTTTTGATGTCATTTTGACCACCCTGAACAATACCAGACAATGCTTTTACCAGTCGAAAACGGTCGACTCATTTTGACCTGTAAATGTACTTACTACACGTAAGGTTTGACAGTATTGGACTTTTAAGTGCAATAGATATACATGTACCTTGGCAAGTCATTTTGACTGATTTTGACCCTTGTAGTAGTAGGAGGGTTAATAGAGATGGACTGACAACATTCATTATGGGCACATAAATGCGAACCATGGGCATCAAATATAAAAACAATCAAGCTTATTCACACATCTTTGATAAAACAATTGATGTTACTGGACCCACATATGAGGAATTCAGTGACACTTTAAAACTCAAAGCTGGCTTTAAATTTTAGAATTAATAAAATAATTAATTCCTCATTTGTGGGTATTTTTCACATTCCAGCTAAACAAATGGCCTTTAAAATGGACTATTCAAGCACACCATTAAGAATAAACACTTTTAAAGTAATACGCAGAGGGTCTGTGACCCAATGATCAAACTTCACACGCCCTCCAGAAGTGCGTGTGAAGTTCGAGCACTGAGATGCAGACTGCAATGCGTGTTCTAAACAATGTTCCCTGTGAAAAACATGGTGCATATTACTGTGAAAGTGTCTAGAACAGTTGTATGCTAATATTTCTGACGGAATACATTTTGAAATGTTGCCAAAAACCTCTGCCATAAACATTATTCCTTGTGAAAATAATCACACATTCTGCATTTTAGAAATTTGAAGTAATTGAAAGTCCTAACGTACTTGGAAGGCTTTTTTTTATATTAGTATATATTTTAATTTCAATATTATTTCCTTTCTCTCTCATCTGCAGGCATACCCTTAAGCCAACAGCACCTTATATGGCGTTCAGTGGAATTAGAGGATGACTATTGCTTACATGATTATGGGTATGGTTTAATTAATCATTTCCAGCATCATTAGCTACCTTTTAACCCCCCCTATCTATTTTGGGTTGCCAAAGAACCTTCCTGAATCCAACAAAATCCTAAACCATGCAATCCCACTGTTGGACTTGGATGGAATTGACCATACCCACCCGAGTCCTTAAAACTACAACACAACCAGCCATTGCAGTTGGATGGGTTTGATAGGGTTTTAAAAATGGGTATTAACCCTAACTCCCTAGGCATTGTACTAAAACAATAAAAATCCTTCAAAATCCTCCAACTGGCTTTGTTGTCTAGGGAGTTAGGGTTAATAAATCCCTCCTACAATCAGTGCAATTTTTGAAACAACCCATTGAGTCCACTCCAAGCCATTAGCTGTTGCCAGTGGCCTTCTATGGTTATCCTTCTGTGCACTGACTGTCACACCACTGACATTACAGGGTAAAGTGGTCTCCCATCAATACATTGTAGGCCATACTAATATGTTCAAACATTTACAGTGACCTTGGGTGGCACAAAGTTGATTTTGTAAGATTACTTGGAAAGGACAGCAGGCTTGTACATGTATGTACTGAAGGTTGCTTAAGAACATAATTTAGTGGATTGGAGTGGCCTCCATGTGTAGGAGGGTTAATTAATAGCACAACATATGTAAACTGTTTTTTGTTTTTTTCAAGAGTAGCAAATATTGAATTTTGATTAGCAAATTGTGAATTTAGTATTGCATTTTGCTATGCGATAGAAGTGAAAATGTTCAGTACTTGTAAACTCGACTTTATACATGCAGTACATGCACCTGTGGTTAGGACTTTAAAGGCATAGTCGGGGAGGGGGTGGTAAACCCCTCCCCCCACACACACACCCTGTGTACTTCTGGCAACGTCTGTGGTTAAAGTTATCATTATTTTAACATTTTCTCATTGTAAACTGATCAGATATGACATTATCAATTGAGAGCTTAAGCACAGGTTTTTGGAGAACTCAATTCAAAAGAACCAAATCTACAGTTAGTATTATTAGTATTTATAATCATTGTCATGCCTATGGAAGGTCTTCCATAAATGTAATGGTTTTGCCCTTGCTTAGTCAGATTTTTGCCCTCACATTTTAAAATTTAGTTTTTTTTATTTGTACCTGTGCGTGGTTATTTGTGATTTAAATCAGTGATGAGTTTTTCAGAAAAGACTAATTTCAAGTTTCTAGGGATTTTGCAATGCAAACTTTTCCTTGGAATTTGAGGCATTCACGTGGGGTTTGGACTGATTCAGATTTTATTGAAGGATAAGAGACATTCCCATAAACATTTAGGTTGCAATTTACTTTTGAACATCGTTTATGTGTAAACACCATTTCTAACATGCTAGTAATAAGCAAAATCCCATGGTTTTTAAAAACTTACTGACATTTTAACTGCATGGGAAATGATTGTAATTTGTAAGTTTGTCACAAGCCTAAAGAATCATTTACAACAATCTCAGTGGAATTACACTGAACACCTCGGGTTGGTTTCACGGTATTGGCAAAAGAAAAATGCTTTTAGTGCACAATAGCTCATCTCTAGTTTTCACAGGCAATTATTATACTAACTGCAGGAAAAAGTCTCAATGGATATTTAAGCAAATCAAAGCATTTATAGTATTTTTTAATTTTATTTATTTTTTGGTCATACTTTAGTAACTAAATAATAAAATTAAATGTGTTGTGCCATCACTTAATATTAAATTAAAGATGCACAATGCAAAATTTGCGATGCTTTTTTAGTCAAGACGTGGTGAACCTCTTACACAAGAAAGCTTTAGTCACCTCAGAGCTACGAATAATTGATCAAGTTATGCGCAAACACCTTTCAAGCTGAGATAATTTGTAATTATTAATCTGCACTGCTTCCTAAACACATTTTAATGCAGTGAAGAGGCAAACTCGTAATGCCTTTGTTTACCAATGAAAGGATTTGCAAGATTAGGATGTGTCATCCGTGCAGATAAGATAATATATCTTTGAGTTATGAGGCATTAATTACTTACGTGACAACATACATGTATTATGAAACAACTACGTGACTTGAGCTGCAAGTCACTGAAAAACAGGATGCTTTTACAAGCCTCACATAAAACTATTCATTACATTTACATTTCTTACAAGATAGCACGTTTGTTTTAAAGTTTTTTTTTTTTTTTAGCCAAAATTCACTTATGGTAAAATGCCTGTAAATGGTCCATACCTTATAAGAATTACATTTTTATGAAATAACCTGTGAACGTTTCTGTTTATTTCAGTGAAAACAGTGAAAATGCATTAAGATTGTTCATACTTACAAATGTAGATGTACATTTCTAATCACCAATGTGGAATTTCTGTCTTCGGATGAGAGAAATGCATTTTAGAAAAAATTTAAATAATTTTACTAAAATTATGGCACCTTGATATCATCATCAACTTTATACACAAAATTTTCTTTTAAACTGTTATTATTATTTTTTTTAAATTACCAGTAGTGTTTAGTGGTTTTAAATGGAAGGTAGGAAATTGGTAATGCTGGCAAAACTGATTTTTACAAGTATGTTTAGTATTCACTTTAAATCAAGATGAACATTAAACAACCAACATGTCACGGACACTCGGAAAGCACTGAGTATACAGTGCTATACACACGTCGGTGTTAGGGCAAAATTAAATCAATTGTTTATCTCCCGACGCAAGAATTTCACCAACCTATACAGCATGTCAAAAGTTTCAGCACATAACGTTATGTCATAATAAGTGAAAATGCATTTAGATTTTTTGTATTAATTTTGATCACAGAATTTTGGGAAGAGTTCTTCTTCCTCAATTCTAATCAACTGGAAATAATTTCACTTAAAAGTGACATCACCTCATACAAACTATTTAAAGTTGATTGATGCCATCATCAGCTTAACACGAAGTAAGTTTCACATTAAAAGGCAACATTTACGTATTTTATTTAATTACAAATTCTGTACCCTTTCCCTTTATACCTTTAATTTAATAGAATGATTTTTCACATGGTTTTTACTGTATTTACAAAATAAATACAATAAAAATCATGCTCAATTAGTGCTGGGAGTTAGCGGTTAGTTCGTTAACCATTTAACCAAATCTTTCACTGGTTAACCGAAAGTCGGCACCTAACGGCCACACAAACTAGATAGTCGACAATTAGCACACTGTGTATACATTTTCAATCAAAAAGCATTCAGTAAACTTCCCGCAATGATTGTGCAGTTAACCATTGCGGCAAAAAAGAAAGTCTAGAACAACAAAATGGGTGGCAAATTGTTGGTCGTATTTTTTAAATATTGGTTTCGTTTAGCCAGTTAGCAAATTTATAAACGGTTAGAGCAGTTAACGATTAACCAATTAACCATCCCAGCACTATGCTCAATGAAGTTTAACAAAAGGAACAGCCAGAATATGATTGCAGTGTTCTTTCTGCCGGGGGAAAAAAATGAGTCTCAGGACTGGAATCCCGTAACACAGAAGGGGGCATTATTTCGAGCTATCCAGTATAGAAATGCTTAAATTTTTACTGGTAAAGACAACATCTGTCATTTTTTATTGATAATCTGTGAAAGGAAATAAGCAAGTTGGAAAATGAGTTGTGGTCGGAAAAAACAACATTTTTGCTTGTGGTGGTCGTGGGATCCCGAGTGCCGGCACCAACCACCGTGGGCACCAACCACCGTGGGCGGAACCCATGTGATTGTATTTGTACATGTAATGGTATGCATTTATTTTTTAGAGGTATTGATGATATCTTTGATATGTTTTTTGGTTGTTTGCTGTTTTTCAGGATTCCTCCAAGCAGCTCTATCAAATTGGTACTGGCTATGAGGGGAGGTCCCATCAACACCAGAAGAAGTAAGTCATTTATTAAAGTTGAAGGGTCTGTTCTCAGTTGAGAAACTTGAACAAAATGCATTTTATTATGTTATATTATTTTTTTTAAATGACGTATTTCAATATGTTTCAGTGTTTTTGTTAAACATGTAATTTTGAAATTTCTCAACTTTGAGGACTCCAGAAAAAGTAATGACTTGCAAATTTAATGAATAGAGTATAAAAAGGTAATTCAATGTCTTTAAATGCAAAAAAGGTGTGTTTTGTAAGAGTAAAACATTGTTAAGTATGTTGTGCACAATATTACAAATCGTCGCTCATTCCAGTTTCTTTGATGAAAACACACTTTGACATGCTGGTATGTCCATTGAGCCTCTTCCCTGCAGCTAGTATAATAATTGTCAGTGAAAACCTGAGATCAGCTAAGTGCACTGATATCGCCACGATCAACAGAGCATGGAATCGAAGTGGTCATCATAGTATTAGCCAGCAATACCTTTGGGTGTCCTTTGGACGCCCTGTTTGCTAAATGGACACCCTGTTATATTTGTAAAACACATGTATGCAAAAGTATTGGAAGTTAAACATTTGGGCACCCAGTTTTTCAAAGAATAACAAATTTGGACGACCTATTTTCAAATCCTGGCGTATAAATTGGTGGTAGTTTTAGATTAACTCAGTGACTGAAAATAATACCGCACATGATAAGGTCATATTACTGTTGCTGCTGCATAAATGAGACATTAATTTTCAGTAGATGTTCATCTTAAACTAGGACACCGATTCCATGTCCTGTTGAAAGTCTGATTTGATCGTGTCGATATTGTTCCTTTAATTACACTGAAATTGTAGTAAATGATACTTTAGGCTTGTGACCATCTTAATGGCCATCTTTAAAGGTTAACATCTTTAAGTGTGGTCACTGGTGATTTGTCAGTTGCTCCATCACTTATGCTTAGGCTCATCCTATACATTGCATTATCTCTTGCGCTGTCCCAGCTTCTAAAGTTATACTTAAGAAAGTTCAGCATGTCCCTTAAGTGCTCATTGAGTTTAAAAGCCTGAAAGGGTGGATGAAATCACTCGGGAGAAGCCAGAGAAGTCTTAGGAAATCGAAGAGAATCTACCATAAATCTTAATTTGGTTACAAATCGACACCGATTGTTCACCATTGGGACAGTTGGCCCTTTTGGTAATTCTCCAAAGTGTTCAACAGGCAGAGATGAATCTAAAGTGTCATCCTCAACTCCTGAGTTTCTTTCCAAATCTCTCCATTTGAGGCGCAGTGAATAGTATGCAGTTCCATGATAAATGTGCAGAACCTAAAATGGTTTGAAGGGGGCAATTCCTATTACATTGTACTTCACATGAATGTTTATAGATAATTTGTTTTGTAAACCACAAAACACATTTTCAATTAAAAGTTCATAAAAACAATCATTGCTTTGATGAAATTCTTGCGTCGGGTGATAAACAATTGATTTAATTTTGTCCTACACCGACGTGTGTATAGCACTGTATACTCAGTGCTTTCCAAGTGTCTGTGGAAAAAACTCCACAGGCGACTCGGTGTAGGGCAAAATTAAATCAATTAAAAATCATCATTAGGTAAAACTTGTAGCTTTGCATGGTGAGGAGGATAAGTAAGACTAATTGCGGTGACACCATGTGAAATTCTCAATTGAGTAGTAATTAGTTATGAAAAGAACTGGAAGTACAACTCGACGTTTCGATCAGTGTGCTCTGATCCTGAGGACGATCAGAGCACACTGATCGAAACGTCGAGTTGCAACCTCCAGTTCTTTTCAGAACTAATTACTACTCAAGTGAGAATTTCACATGGTGTCACCGCAATTAGTCTTACTTAAAAATCATCATTGCTGTTCAAAAAGAAAGCGCAAACAATAAAAAAAAATGAAAATGTACTTTTTTTAATGCAAAATAGTAGTTATTGGCCTTGCGTTTCAAACCTAGCAGGTTCTTTCTCAAAGGCAAAATGGAGGATATACAAACATACACACATACATAAACACAAGAGTGAGCAGAAGTTAGTCACGTGTGACATGAACACAACAGAAGGTACAAAAGCAGAATCATATATACTGGTCCTGGGACTGGACAAAAGAGGTATTAACCCTAACTCCCTGGGCCCATTTGCTTACACATAACCTGAATCCTTCCTAACTCCCTGGGCCTATTTGCTTACACATAACCTGAATCCTTCCTAACTCCCTAGGCCCATTTGCTTACACATAACCTGAATCCTTCCTTACTCCCTAGGCCCATTTGCTTACACATAACCTGAATCCTTCCTTACTCCCTAGGCCCATTTGCTTACACATAACCTGAATCCATCGTAACTCCCTGGGCCTATTTGCTTACACATAACCTGAATCCTTCCTAACTCCCTGGGCCTATTTGCTTACACATAACCTGAATCCTTCCTTACTCCCTAGGCCCATTTGCTTACACATAACCTGAATCCTTCCTTACTCCCTAGGCCCATTTGCTTACACATAACCTGAATCCTTCCTTACTCCCTAGGCCCATTTGCTTACACATAACCTGAATCCTTCCTTACTCCCTAGGCCCATTTGCTTACACATAACCTGAATCCTCCCTCACTCCCTAGGCCCATTTGCTTACATATAACCTGAATCCTTCCAAACTCCCTTTGCCCATTTGCTTACACATAACCTGAATCCTTCCTAACTCCCTAGGCCCATTTGCTTAGACATAACCTGAATCCTCCAAAATCCTTCAGTAGTAAATAATAATAATAATAATGTGGACTTATATAGTGCACATATCCACCAAACTTGTGCTCAAGTTGCATTATATTATATTATTACCCCTGTTCATCAGGCGCATAAATCATTCCTGAATCCATCTCAGCTCCCTGGGGAGTATATAGCTCAATTGCTGCCATTTCAGCGCATATAGGGCTAATCAAACACAACAACCAACTCTGCCCTCACAGGTACCCATTTACCCCTGGGTGGAGAGAAGCAATTATGGTAAAGTGTCTTGCTCAAGGACACAAGCACCATGGTCGCGGTTGGGATTCGAACCCACATTCTGACGACTCGGCTATCAGAACACAAATCCGATGCACTAAACCGCTCGACCATGGCACTCCATAAAGCAAGCACATGACATGTCTGCACACATGTGTTTCTAATCTGTGATACATGGCCAGGGACCCTCCCTGCATGCATGGAGCAATAAACAGTGTCCACTGACCCAAGCACTGACCTTACAATCACTACAACAAACATGGATGCACATGTACCATGGAAAGGCAAGTATGCCTAATAACCTCAATCCTTCAAAATCCTTCACTTTAGCAAAGAGGATTTTGGAGGATTTGGGAAGGTTAGGGTTAAAGGGGCAGTATCGTCACCATCAACAGGACATGGAATCGGAGTGCTTGCTTTAGATTAACTCAGTAACTGGAAATAATTTCCCACATGATAAACGTCATATTACCATTGCTGCTGCATAAATGAGCCAGTAATTTGCAGTCACTGTGTTCATATTAAACTAGGACATCGATTCCATGCCCTGTTGAAAGTCTGCTCAGATCGTGACGATACTGGCCCTTTAAACGTATTTATTATTTTGTGTGTGTGATATTAATGGGATATTAAAATGATGTATTTGTTATGCAGGACGTCTTTCCACAAAGGGATATACTGTAAAAAATATATTCATTGAGGTATATCACCCGTCATTGTCGAGGCCTATTAAGTTGCAGGCTACTGCTACTGACCTGTCAATATTTTCCTTAACCCTAACCTTCCCAAATCCTGCAAAGTCCTCTTTGCTAAAGTGAAGGATTTTGAAGGATTGAGGTTACATGCTCTTTGCTAGAGTGAAGGATTTTGGAGGATTGAGATTATTAGGCATAATTGCCTTTCTTGTATCCATGTTTGTTGTAGTGATTGCAAGGTCAGTGCTTGGGTCAGTGGACACTGTTTATTGCTCCATGCATGCAGGGAGGGTCCCTGGCCATGTACATGCATCACAGATTAGAAACACATGTGTTTGTCGCTAAGAAGAAACATCAATTTCCATCCTAATCAGCAAATCTATCTGTTGCTTGAAAGCAGTATTTTATCGAGCAGCTAGTTTTGACTAAGTTTGATGTATTGAATTTCAATCACAGGCTGGTCAAAAAGCAAACAGATTTTGTCTATAAATTTCCTTAAATTTTTAATCTATTTTTCCTGCTTGTTTTGCCTTAGTTCCGATGGAGGATCCCGCCATACGTGAGATGGCTGAATACATGGAGGCAAATAGAGATGAAATTTGGGAGAAACTCCCTGGTAACCGGCAGGTGACATTACTGGTGTTCAGAGAGGGAGACCAACTGAATTTCTTCAGGGTAGTTGACCGGGGAGATGGCACATTGACGCCTTTGTCAGAATCATTAAGGTAAACTATTTTTAGGTTGAGGTTTAGAGATAACTAACAAGGAGAAGTGAATATTAAAGGAATTGTACACGGTTGGTAAAATGGCTGTAAATGCATAGACTTGGATAAGAATTAAGATATATGTACAGAAACCAACCTGTGAAAGTTTCAGCTCTCTTGAGAGCTTGAAAATTTAACCATCTGATTTATATTTCACAAAGTATTTTTATGGTAAGGACATTCTGAAATTCATGCCGGATTATACTAAATTAAAAACATATAGCAACCTGTTTTATTTTTCTGATTCGTTCCATTTGCTCACTCAAATTCTGGAGAATACACGTTCATGAAAAAAATTTGTATAGACAATAAATACAGATATTAACCCTCCTACACATGGAGGCCACTCCGATCCACTAAATTCTGTTCTTTAGCAACCTTCACTACATACATGTGTACAAGCCTGCTGTCCTTTCCATGTAATCTTACAAAATCAACTGTGTGCCACCCAAGGCCACTGTAAATAAATGTTTGAACATATTAGTATGGCCTGCAATGTATCAATGGGAGACCACTTTACCCTGCAATCTCAGTGGTGTGACAGTGCACAGAAGGGTAACCATAGGAGGCCACTGGCAACAGCTAATGGCTTGGAGTGGCCTGAATGGGTTGTTTCAAAAATTGCACTGATTGTAGGAGGGTTAAGATATAGCATATTTGAAAAGCTGTATAGGGTCACTATACATAGTATTAGCTAGCGATACCTTTGACTGTCTTTTGGATGCCCTGTTTGCTAAATGGACACCCTATTTTATTTGTAATACACATTACACATGCACCAGTTTTGTAAGTTAAAATTTTGGACACCCTATTCTTTAAAAAAATAACACATTTGTGCACCCTATTTCCAAACCCTATCTAATACTGTAGTCAATAATATATTCCTTAGACCTCCTACTATAGCTGCACTTTAGTGGCAAGTAGCTGTAGAGGTCAAAACCAGTCAACTGCCTGTTTTGACTGTTGACGCACACAGGCATTTTTGACTGGTTTTTACTTTCATTTTGACCATCCTCAATACAAGACAATGCTTTTACCAGTCAAAAACAGTCAGCTCATTTTGACCTGTAAATGTACTTTTGAGTGCACTAGATATACCTTGGCAAGTATATCAATATTTTGACTGATTTTTGACCCTTGTAGTAGGAGGGTTAGACCAAAAAAATTTTTTTTTTTCAAAACATGTGAAAAGTAATTATTTAGTTTTCTTTATCATTGTAAGTATTATTCTGTAGAACACGATATCACTTTGTAAATTAAAAATGCAAATAATTTTTGTTGGCCTTAACATTTCGAACCTAACGGGTTCTTTTTCAAAGGCAAAAATGGGACAGACTACAGACAACGTACATACATTTAAAGCACAATTTTGCCTTTGAGAAAGAACATGCTAGGTTCAAAACATAAGGCCAGTAACAATTATTTTGCATTTATACTGCAGGTCCTTTAGGTTAGTAAGCAGTTTGCAACAGTAACTTGACAACCACTGAAGTAATGAACCCTTATGTTTGTTGTAGTGACTGCAAGGTCAGTGCTTGGGTCAGTGGACACTGTTTATTACTCCATGCATGCAGGGAGGGTCCCTGGCCATGTACAGTGTACATGTATCACAGATTAGAAACACATGTGTGCCTACATATCATGTGCTTGCTTTACTACTGAAGGATTTTAGAGGATTCAGGTTATGTGTAAGCAAATGGGCCTAGGGAGTTAGGAAGGATTCAGGTTATGTGTAAGCAAATGGGCCTAGGGAGTAAGGAAGGATTCAGGTTATGTGTAAGCAAATGGGCCTAGGGAGTTAGGTTATGTGTAAGCAAATGGGCCTAGGGAGTTAGGGAGGATTCAGGTTAAGTGTAAGCAAATGGGCCTAGGGAGTTAGGGTTAATGTTGTCTTAGTATTTTTGTATTTGTTTTCAGGCAAATTACATCCATTTCGAAAAATATAAATACAAAAGAATTAACACAGAACAATAACAAGCCAAATGCCAATCACAGTCATATAAAAAAAGATCACAAATAAAATCAAAGTTGGACTCAAACATATGTTGTTTTGTGGTTGCCAAGTACACATTCCGCATCTTATCATGCAGTATTGCTTTGTTTACTTTTGTTGAATTCGGTCCTATTTTTAAACATTTGTTCTCTTTTGTTGTGTTCCCTTTTTCCTTGTGGATGTGTGGGTGTTATTGTCCGTTAGAGTCATTCCGGTAAGGTTGTGTAGTTTGTAAATGTATTTGTTGAAAATTTCATGTCTGGTTTCTTTTTAACTTACTTTTTTATGACTCGATTCACTCATAGGCCAGATTTGGCAAGTCGGGTGTTTATGAGTGTGACTTCAATACTTCAGAAAATCATAAGAATTGAGTAATAATCAATCTGTCATTACTTAATATTAGGTCATAAATGAGAAATATTGATTAAAATAATACCATAAACTATCATAGTATCTGAATATCTAAAAAAAATTAAAACAAATAAATAAATAAATAAATAGAAAAAATAGTTCTGCCCTCTTCGTTGTTTGTTTACATAAAACATTACTTTTAAGCCATTTTTGCAAAATATGTTATACGTGACATTTGGGATTAACTGAATAATATAACTTGACATTAACTCCAAAGAATCCATCCATTCTAATGACATGTGTGGGTTGATCGGTAATTGTATTTATTTGTTCTGTTACAGTGGTGCGTCAATGTACAATAATATGTATGAGGAAGAGGAGGATGAAAGGCTACCCTCTGAGGAGCAATCAGTAGAGAATGACGTCACCATGAGCAAGATGAAACTCCTCCGTGCCAAGATGGAAACATTATCAATCGGGAAAAAGGTCAGTGACTCTTTCCCTCTCAGCTTACAAACGTGTATAGTTGTCTGTTAAGCTGCACTTTAGTGGCAAGTAGCTATAGAGGTCAAAACCAGTCAACTGCCTGTTTTGACTGTTGACCCAAATGTGCACACAGGGCCATTTTTGACTGGTTTTTACTGTCATTTTGACCACCCTGGACAATACAAGACAATGCTTTTACCAGTCAAAAATGGTCGACTCATTTTGACCTGTAAATTGACTTTCCACTGCACTAGATATACCTTGGCAAGTATATAAACATTTTGACTGATTTTGACCCTTGTAGTAGTAGGAGGGTTAAAGGGAAGGTACAACATCAGGCATTGAATTGCACAGAGGCCATGGCCTCCCTTGCCCTGGCATTGGTCTTGGTGCCCCTTAAACATGTTCCCATAGACATTCTGATATTCTAAAGGAAGTGTCCTTTATTCAAGAACAGTGGTCTTGCCCTCTAAAAGAAAGAAATTCCAGGCAGGCAGTAACATTGGTTATATCGGCAACATTGGTTATTACTGCTCAATAGAGAATTTCACATGGTGTCACCGCAATTAGTCTTACTTATCCTCTTCACCATGCAAAACTACAAGTTTTAACATTGGTTACGTTGGCAAAAGTGTGTCCATGAGTATGCTTACGGGTCATTCCGTGTCAAATCACCTAAGGGTCCCCTGGTGACCCCCTCAGATTTGGCTGAACAAAATTGAAAACATAGCTTCATCCTTCAAACTCGGACAAACAAAATTTCAGAGCCAAATTCCAAGTGGATTGGGATTTACAGCCCTCCAAAAGGGGCATGTCACCTCCCTTTTTGACAAATGCAAATGTTGCCTACACTTTTACACCAATTTCATTTGCTCATAAATACTAATTTGAAAAAGATATGAATCTCAAAGTTGATTTATTGGGTAAACACTGCCTGTTCACTTCATAAAAGGCATCAGAAATACTGTACCTGCATCACATCTTGAGATATTCTCACTCGAAAACCCTGCTTTAATTCTTCGACAAGTACTTACATGTAATTGGAATTTGGACCCCCCCTATTCTTCACAAATAATTTCAGAAATGTTATACAACACTACATTTGTATAATATAGCAACTGGTGTATCATATACAGCAAGCACATCAATTTTAAAGGGGCACATATGTGTTTAATGGTGGGTCCAATATGGTCCGTAGAGAAAAGAATACTAAAAATCCTGTTTTTCTGACCCAGGGATGACCCCGTGGTCAGTAAAATTTTTGTTTCAAAGTTTAACAGTAGAAACATACATATGTAAACTCCATTTGTGCCCAATTAAAAGTTTGGTTCTCACCTCCTTCATATTTAATTGATTTTTTGAAATATCACCTCCAGCATAATTTGGCCCTATAGGAATGCACACATTGTTGCCTATTGCAATGCGTATTGCTGTAATTACAAAGACAAGTGGACTTTACATAGGAAATTGTACACACACACTGTATTGTACACACACACACACTTTGTATGTAAACATTTAATGATGTTACTCTTTAAAGTCCCCTTTCCCAAATACATTGACAATACTGCAGCTCAAAGTTTGATAAGTCATTATTATTGCCCAGAGTTGCATCTCGGGACTACCCAGTGTTGTATCAAGGGGACTGCCCAGAGTTGTAACAATGGGACTGCCCCGAGTTGCATCAATGAGAATTCCTGAAGGTGCATCAAGGGGACTGCCCAGTGTTGCATCAAGGGGACTGCCCAGTGTTGCATCAAGAGGACTTTCTTAAGGTGCATCAAGGGGACTTTCCAGAGTTGCATCTGCCCAGAGTTGCATCATAATAATTTTGGGAAAACCGAATGCTGATTAGACATTACTACTCTGTCTCATTTTAATTCCCTCTTTCATGGGAAAGCAAATAACTTCATTTTTCTGTTCCAACAATAGTATGCATTGTACATAGGCAACAACGTGTGCGTTCCTATAGGGCCAAATTATGCTGGAGGTGATATTTCAAAAAATCAATTAAATATGAAGGTGAGAACCAAACTTTTAATTGGGCACAAATGGAGTTTACATATGTATGTTTCTACTGTTAAACTTTGAAACAAAAATTTTACTGACCACGGGGTCATCCCTGGGTCAGAAAAACAGGATTTTTAGTATTCTTTTCTCTACGGACCATATTGGACCCACCATTAAACACATATGTGCTTTAAAATTGATGTGCTTGCTGTATATGATACACCAGTTGCTATATTATACAAATGTAGTGTTGTATAACATTTCTGAAATTATTTGTGAAGAATAGGGGGTCCAAATTCAATTAAGTACTTGTCGAAGAATTAAAGCAGGGTTTTGAGTGAGAATATCTCAAGATGTGATGCAGGTACAGTATTTCTGATGCCTTTTATGAAGAGAACAGGCAGTGTTTACCCAATAAATCAACTTTGAGATTCATATCTTTTTCAAATTAGTATTTATGAGCAAATGAAATTGGTGTAAAAGTGTAGGCAACATTTGCATTTGTCAAAAGGAGGTGACATGCACCTTTTGAGGGTCAGAATCCCAATCCACTTGGAATTTGGCTCTGAAATTTTGTTTGTCTGAGTTTGAAGGATGAAGCTATGTTTTCAAATTTTTTCAGCCAAATCTGAGGGGGTCACCAGGGGAGATGTTGAAAATTTAGGTGATTTGACACGGAATGACCCTTACTCTCTTTGAATCTTTGAAACGACCAATATATGTGAAAGTTTCAGTGTTGTGCCATTCACGAGTAAGTAGTGAACGATACATTCAGGTGTTTTATATTCATTCTAATGTAGAATTGAGGAAAGAGTACTCATTCCCTAATAGACCTTATGCATATGACGTTGCAAACTGAAGGTGGCCCCCTTTCAGAGGCAAACGAAGGTCACTCATTGGTTCATGTATGCGCGCTCTGCACAGCGCGCATACATGAACCAATGAAGTGACCTTCTCTAGCCTCTGAATGAGGGCGATATTCAGTTTGTGACATCATATGCATAGGGTCTATTCAAACTGGAAATTATTTTGCATTTCTTGTAATGATAGTACTTCAGACAAAATTATTTCTAGGGAAGAACACTACCATCATCAGCTTTAGACCAGTTAGGTTTGAAATTAAAATTCAACCATTTGGAATTATTTTGGAATTACCGTTCCTGTGCCTTACCTTTAAATGACTTTCAGTGACCTCTTTAATGAGTACATGTTAGAAATTCAAAGCCATAAGAAGTGCTAAATCAAAATTGTCAGCTTCTTATTTTAAAATATTGCATCTCTTTTGCAGAAACATAAAACACCTCACCCACCTACCACTGGGCGTCCCAAAAGCACAGCAGTCCGAAGGCGTCTACCTACTACTAAGAAGAAATCGCCCCCTCTCCTCAACAAGAACAATCCTCTTCCACCTGTTGGTGTCCTTAAACCAGGAACACGTCCTGCGGAAGGAAAGACTAAATTAGATTCCACAGCTGAGAAATGCCACAGCCCTGTTCCACCATCATCCTGTCGTACCCTAGAGTCACTAACAAGTGCCCGCCTACATCGTTCATACACAAACCTAGGAAATATGTTGCCCTCCTCAACGGACACCGTCATGCACGATATGCGTCCAAATACATCTTCCAAAGTTCAACAGGTGCTAACATCTTCGGCCGACGCCTGTGGGAGAGAACGGAGCGGCGTTAAGGCCGAAGCCCGTCTTGTCACGGAACTTGTTAACCAAGCCAATCGAGACGGCAAAATTAATGATATTGTTTGTGGTGCTCCAAGAGACTTGCATACCGGAAAGAGTAGTGGGCGGGTGAGGGCTGGAGCATCAGGGGCATTGGCGCTCAGCCAGGCTTTGAACACAAAATCATCAGCACTGAAAAATACAAGTAATGGAGACAGGATGCGATCACCTGATGGAAGAACAACCTTAATTGTAAGTAAATGCTAAATATATCGTAAATGTATCGCCCGTTTTCTGATTTTTTTTCTTCATCAGATCATGGGTATTTTGCTTGAGGAAAGGAATTTTTTGTTAAAATGACCCCTTATCTTAAAAATAAAAAAGTCACGAGAACCATAGTTTTAAACCGAGCTTCCGACAGCTATCTTGTGAAATACATGTATTTCACTTCAAAGTGTTTTTGTTTTCCAAAAGGATATTGTCAATGTTACAGTGAAAGTAGAAATGTTTGGTAGAATAGCAAAAAACACGGGTGATACACCTTTGACCGTTAGGTGAATCCAAAAGAAATGCACGTTTTGAAGGACGGTGGTTAAGGACTCTTCCCCGTTCAGAATGAGGACAGTATTGTTGATAAATACTGACAAAAAGTACGCCCACTGAAAATAATTCTGAAGGATTAGTTACAAATCAAAATATTTGCTTTGTGTCATGAAATTTGTGAGAACAGCCATGACCAATAAACCTTTGTCTTTTTTCCTGCAGTCTGCGCATAGTATACGAGGTAGATTATCAGGTACCCGTGATGGACGACTTTGTAAGTATTGGAAAGGTCCACTATTTTTCTTTTGGTATTTTTATTGTATAATTTTGTTTAAATGCACTCATTTAAGTGGCCTTATTGTGTAGATTTGTTTGCATTTGTTCAAGCTTACGATCGAAAAACCAATCCACTATATTAAAAAAGTTAGAGGGACAGTATCGTCACGATCAGAGCAGAGAATCAGTGTCCAAGTTTAAGATGAACACAGTGAATGAAAATTGACTGACGGCAGCAACAGTAATATGACCTTATCACGTGGGGTATTATTTTCAGTCACTGAGTTAATCTAAAACTAGCACTCCGATTCCATGCCCTGTTGATCGTGACGATATTGTCCCTTTAAAGGGAAGGTACAACATTGGTAATTAACAGATTATTTATCTGTACAATTACTGGTCTACAGCCAAAATGCTTCCGAAACAAATGAAGTCAAACTTGACTAATTATGGGTCACTGAGAATGGAAATGATGCTTAAAATTGTTGATTGGCTCTAGTTTTCAAGATCTACATGTACATGTGTACACGTATGGGAATAGCGTATGATAATTCATGATTAAAAATCTGCTATGTACACCATATACATAGTACGTAAAATGTAAAAACTTAAATATCTTGGAAACAGTAGCCAATCAGCAATTTTAATTGTCATATTTGAATTCAGCACATCAAAATCCATAATAAATAGCACATTTCATCTCCGAAGCAGGCAACTTTAAAAAAATTGTTGACCAGTGTTATTATCAAAAAACTGACTTGGTGTAATGTAGCAATCATCTTGAGAAAGTATTTTGTCTGAAGTAGTTTTCATCTCAAGAAAAGAAAAAAAATTGTTTTGTCGAATTTACAAAAAAACATTTGCATTCAACAGCATTCAAAGGCTGTTTACTTATTTTCTGTGAATGATTTGTAACTCATGGTAATCTGATCCAATTACAGTATCTCCAAGCCACAGACTCCCACCCGTCAGCAGTAGTAAGCCAACTTTGTTAGGAACTACCAAGAAAAAGACTAGTAAAAGGTGCTCTCTCTGCAACAAAAAAACCGGTCTGGCAACCAGTTATCAATGCAGGTAATTATAACCCCCTCATCTGTTACTTGGAACAACAACAAAAGGAGTCTTACAGACATTTTGTGGTCTTAAAAAAACAAATATTGAAAAAGCAACACAGAACAATATTCAGATTGTTGGAAATTGTTGGTGATTATATTTTACTTGATGGTGACAATGCAGGATTACTCGTTCGAATAACTCATCCAGTCACCCCCTCCATTATATTTCCTGTAAATATTCCATATGGAGTGTCGTGGCCGAGCGGTCTAGCTTACCGGACTCAAGTTCTGGTGTTAGCAGCAGAATGTGGGTTCGAATCCCGGCCGTGACACTTGTGTCCTTGAGCAAGACACTTAACCATAATTGCTTCTCTCCACCCAGGGGTTAAATGGGTACCTGTGAGGGCAGAGTTGGTTGATTAGCCGTATATGCGCTGTAATGGCAGCAATTGAGCTGTATATTCCCCAGGGAGCTGAGATGGTTTCAGGAATGATTTATGAGCCTTATGAGCAGGGGTAATAATATAATGCGCCTTGAGCACCACTCAGTTGGTGGATACGTGCGCTATATAAGTCCACGCATTATTATTATTATTATATTCACCTACTTCTATCCTGCTAACCACATCCGCAGGCTCTTAATAACTACATGTATTCACAACATGGTGCAGGCCTGGAATTTCATCCTTGTACAGGAAAGGCCGCTTTTCCCGAGTACAGGGCACTTCCAGTAGAATGTCTGTGGGTACATTTTAACGGGTCACCAAGGCCAAGACCACGGCAATAGAGGCCATGACCTCAGTGAAATTCCAGGCCTGGTAATGGTGGGCTTAACTCTCCAACCACGAAGTTTTGGAAGAGTGCTTTTACAGTTAGCAAGGGTTACCACTCAAGGCCCAGTGGTTGAAAATTGAAGCCCAACGTAATTAACATGGATGACCAAACCCAAATATCCGTTTTCCCCCCCACTTGAATGTTTTCCTTTGACTCTTCAGATGCGGGCACAACTTCTGCGCCACCCACCGCTATGCCGAGGCCCACCAGTGTGGGTACGACTATAAGACTGAGGGACGTAAGATACTCGAGCAGAGCAACCCACTTGTCAGCGCCCCAAAGTTGCCTAAAATTTAGACCAGTGTATAACCATATGAATGATTAGAATATTGAAATTATCACTGAAGCAGAGATGGTTGGTGGTGCATATACAGCGAGAGATAAACGATTCCATTGAGATGGGTGTGATTGTGAGTGTGATGTGTGTCAAAGTGGAACACAAAGATATTGGACAGTACTATTTAATAATTGGAATAAAACCTTCTATTTAAGCTTTTCTCTGTATGTGACCAGGCAACCCAAAATGGGTATAAAAGTCACTCGTATATATTGCATATTGGTATCACTGGATTGAGTAGAAAAAGCGCTTTTCTGTTGTATATGACACTTGGTTAGCTGTTGTCGTGTGAGGTTTTAAGAGCTGAGAGCCCATAGACAAATGTAATAAGTGAATTTTGCGTTTGACACTTTCTACCCATGTTGTGTTATCCATTTTGTTGGTGCCAGGTCATAAATGAAGTGTTCATTGAATAATTAGTTGTTGAGCCCCTTCCATAACACTGGGTCTTAACACCTTGCAACAATTACTTAGCTGTTTGCGTCAGGAATGCCTGTAATTTATTTTTATTAACATATTCACAGAAGGGGGTTAGTTTTTATAATTCTGTTGTTTTTTTATCAGTACTACGAGTGTAAGAATGGAAATATCTGGGAAACAAATGAGATGAAATTCAGATCTACTTGTTTTCAACTGCAAAGTCAGGCCTGTGATTTCTCAGGATTTTTTTTTCTTCAAATCTCCCTTTGCCTCAAAATTGTCTTGAAGGAAGAGAAGTAGCCACCAAGGAAAGAAATAAGTATTGTGTCCAAACCTCTAATTTCTTGTTTGTGGGGATGTGGAGAGTCTGTAAATCCAAAATTAAACATCCAGGAGGTTCAGGGGGGCTTTGTCCTCCAGACCAAAGGAAGACCCAGGCCTATTGCCCATTTCTCGGGATTCTTTACTTTTGTCAAATCACATCTCTGTAAAGTGCCCTTGAACTTTAAAGTGTGTGTTTGAGCAGTCCTTGAACTTTAATATTGTAGGGGCAAAGCATTTTCTACTTTGTAAGGAGCACTCCCATTAGAAAATCCAAATATCTATGGGGACATTTCAAGGAGCTGCAGGCAAAGACCAGGGGCATGGAGGAATTACCTCCATTGCCTCTTTGAAGTTCAAGACATGACCAGGTATAGCTATACTTCCAAGGACTTAATAACAAAAGTGAACAATATGAACATCCCCAGATGAAGTCATTATGGAGTGTCGTGGCCGAGCGGTCTAGCTTACTGGATTCAAGTTCTGGTGTTAGCAGCAGAATGTGGGTTCGAATCCCGGCCGTGACACTTGTGTCCTTGAGCAAGACACTTAACCATAATTGCTTCTCTCCACCCAGGGGTTAAATGGGTACCTGTGAGGGCAGAGTTGGTTGATTAGCCCTATATGCGCTGTAATGGCAGCAATTGAGCTGTATACTCCCCAGGGAGCTGAGATGGTTTCAGGAATGATTTATGAGCAGGGGTAATAATATAATGCGCCTTGAGCACCACTTAGTTGGTGGATACGTGCGCTATATAAGTCCACACATTATTATTATTATTATTATTATTATGTTACTCGAAAGTGATTCGTGTACAAATCCTATGGGACCTGCCCAAGAAAGTTAGTCCAACAATAGGAACAATAGATGGGAACAAAGGAAGGTTTTCGGAAGTATAGTAAAACCAACATGAGTGTGTGTGTGTGTGTGTGGGGGGGGGGGGGTGGGGGGGGCGAGGATGGCCGTGTGTGAGAATTATATAGAAGAATACCAAATATGATGAATTTTAAACAACAATCACTTACAACTTGCCACTTTCCTGTCATTTCAACCTGTGATCCATTATCCATGTTAGAATGCATTCAAACAAATATTAATGCATTTTTAAAATGTTCTTGTTAATCACACTATGAAATAAGCTGAAACTTTCACATGTTGGTCTCAATACATATTTACTGCATTTAAAGACACTTTACCAATGGAGTACAACATCTTGAAAGGGACTGAAAATCCTAAATCTTGTAGTGTTCAGCTACATTGGAATTTATGAGATAACAGGTCAAAAATACCCTGCTACCAGTGAAATGTCGATACTAAAAAGATAAGGTTTACGGCCAACAGCATGTGTAATAATGTCTTCTTGGAAGAAGTGGTGTGGTTCTGAAAAAAAGAACTATCCTTGCTACTGGTTTTTGTACAGAACCACACCACACCACTTCTTCCAAGAAGAGATTATTACACATGGTTTTACCTGTAAACCGAATCTTTCTTATTCAATCCGCAATGCAAAGCTTCAAATCACATGGTGATCCTCTCCATAATATTCATATTTTCAAGTAACTTGGACGAAGGATGACCGCTTCGTGAAAGGTTTTTTTTTTAAATTAGGACGGTGAAAAGTTCAATAGTGTTTGTTGCTTGAATGTTCAACAATCTCTGCTTCAGTTGATCATGTTATTTGTATTGCAATTAATGAAATACTGTTTATACTGTACATTACAGATGTACAGTGTCAATAATGTATCATGACCATATCTTAGCCAAATAATCGTTTATGTTCACTTTGTTTTAAATCTGTTATTCTATGATTTACCAAGGCTTTTAATTTGATTTATTAAAGCAAAGAAAGTACTTCAGATCATCTTTTAATTATTTATTTATTTTTTTAGTTTTTATTTTAATGACAGTGGTGCAGTTTTTATTTTGTGCCTCAAATGTGTGACTTTAATTAGCTTTTGCGGTTCAAGTGGTACAGTCAATCATGATATGTAATTCTATGCAGATTGCTTAGAAAGTTAAAATGAAAATATAATTTATTTATCTCTCTGTTTCGAAAGTTGTTTGAAGAAATGTTGTGTGTACATTATATAATGTAATTATGAAGTCTCCCTTTTGAGGCAAAGTCAAAAACATTGACCGAGTTTTAGAATTTCTCATTTGCTGAAAATACTCAAAATATATGCTGGAATAATATTTCATAACATTCTTTCAAAACTAAAAAAATTGCACAATAATGAAATTGCGTTTAATTTCAAGGGGAAAAAAAATCCAGTTTGACCAAAGCTAAGCCAAATTGGCTTATGCATGTACACAAAACTGGGGAAAACCAGCACAAAGGTTTATATCAAATGATTGTGAATGTTTTGTGTTACTCTTCATTGCTCTCTCAATGCTCTGCAATACAAGTAACTGTCTAAAACTGTTATAAATTAACGCAACTTTTTCCTTTACATGCATTGGACAGTGGTTTTTTGTCCTACAATTGCAGTTTATTAAAATATGTTTTCAGTATAAACATATATTAATTTTGTCAACCTTTAAATGAACTCAAAAATTAAGCTGTGGACCTAATTTTTTAGTACTCTATAAAGACCCTAAATTTCAAAATTATTTTAGTAAATAATCATGATAGTAATGATTAAGTGGAATGGTGGTTTCCCATTATGCATAATATTCCTTTGTTTCTCCATTTGAAATATTGTACAATAAAAATCACATTGAAAATATTAAAATATTACCAGTAGCGCATATTGAGGGAAGTGTATTGTTTATTTGTGTTTGCTTTTCCAAGAAAAAATTATACAGAATCTCCAGATGCAATAAGTCAAGTTACATGTAGCTTTATAAGCAGCAGATGAATGAATTTAACAATTCCCTTTCATTTCTACAAGGAAATATCGGGAAACATTAGAAACAGAGTTGTATTCGAGTCCGACTCCCAGAGTCTCTAGTCCGAGTCACGAGTCGGAAAGTTCGAACCCGAAACTGAGTCCAGGTCACAAGTCACTCACTTTAAAAAACTAATGAAAAAAGAAAACCCTTAAAATACTTATGTCACGGTTCAAAGTTAAGTGAAAAAAATACTTCACATCTGGGCTAATATCTCTTCAGTTTTACTAAACCAAAATCATAATTTTTTATTAACTTGAGTCATACAATTGAACAACTCATTGTGTTTTAATCTTTTGTTTGCTTTATTTTGATTAATACAATACATTACATTAATTACATCTACACAATGCTCTCACCATGATTGTAATTATTATTTTTTATATTAAGGGGTGGGGGTCAGAAATTAGTCTCAGAAGCCATCCATCGCCCCCTTAACAATGTTGATCCATCGTTTGAATGGAGATCATGATTAATTTTGATGTTGTCAAGTTTAAAGATCATTATAGCACCATCATAATATTTCATTTTTATATAAATAACCTACGTGTTGAGTCACTGGTGTTAGTGTGAACGATCACGCAAACATAATCATAGCAGTTGAAAATGCCTTTTTTTTTTATATAGACTACTCAAAACAATTTAGGGAACACCGGAATAATCTCAGTTAAAGCAAGATCATTTATTTCAGATAAACACAGTTTCACAGAATTGATGAGAAACAACTGCACAATGAAACAGATGATAAAGGATGCATGTAGTGATTACACATTTCATCATGACATGACTACTGAAAGAGAGAGGGGGTTGCAAATGAAAATCCCGGTTCATGGAACATTTCAAACCTATTTGATGTTAAAAATCCGGTGTTCCCTAAATTGTTTTGAGTAGTATATATTGTTATACCAGGCAATTGGCAAATTTACGTTTTGGAAAGGTTGGTACATGAAGGACACTAAGTTTCCTATTCTTTCTAAAGAGATGTTTTATTAATGGGTCACCGTGAGTGTACAATAGCAATTGTGTGCCGAAAATGTTTTAATTTTGGCAAAGATTATTGTGTTTAAATGGAGCAATACACAAATTAATCAAGCTAAAAAGGATAACATTTGTTTTCAAAAAATACATTGATTTAGGGCGGCGTGGAATTTTTAAGTAGGCGGGAAATTTTAAAGAGTGTTGGAACAATTTCTAGTGTGGCGTAATGAGCTGCTTTTCGCTGAAGGAGTGGCGGGCCTGCCGCTCCTTAATTATATGGCTGGCGCTGTGACCACAAGAGTTGCTATAATACATGTTATTCAGAAATGTGGTCCATCAGTCTTTCTCCACGATGCATTGTGCAAGTTATCAAAATGCACGTTTAATTCCTACGGTGTTGCACGCTGTGAAGCTTCGGTACATGATTTGTAATCAATTTCTGAAAGACGTACTTAAAGGGACAATATCGTCAGAGCAGACCTCCAACAGGGCATTTCAATCGCCAATCGATGTCCTAGTTTAAGATGAACCATAGATGAACACAGTGACTGAAAATTACTGTCTCATTTACGGTCTCCCGCAGAATCAAATATCTCGTCTTCAGCACATACAAAACACGGCAGCTCGTGTTGTAACTTTGTCCAGAAAGTCATGCCATATCACGCCAATCTTGAAAGAACTGCACTGGCTTCCTGTTTCACAGAGAATTGTTTTTAAACTTATGCTAATTGTTCACAAATCTTTTAATAACATTGCTCCAATTTCTGAACTGCTTAAAGTCTACACTCCATCACGCAATTTGCGCTCCAGCAACATGTCACTCCTAAAGGAACTAACTTCAAAACGGAACTGGGGTGATAGGTCTTTTTCTGTCGCAGCTCCGAGCTGGAATCATCTTCCAACTAAACTCAAATCTTGTCATAGTATAACCAGATTTAAGTCGATGCTTAAAACTCATCTTATGTCACAACTCTTCAAAGATGATGTATATTTGTAATTGCATTGTAGGTACATGTATCTCGATACATAACTTTTTTCCCTATGCTATCATTGTATATTGTTTGTATTCATGTTTTTTCTTTGTTTCCGCGCCTTGTGAGCGCCCATCACAGCAGGGTGGATATGTGCGCGCTAAAAATCTTTATTATTATTATTAGTAGTAATATGACCTAATCATGTGGGGTATTATTTTCAGTCACTGAGTTAATCTAATCATACTATCATTTTGATTCCATGCCCTGTTGATCGTGACGATATTGTGCCTTTAATCGAATGATATCTCGCCGAGGGGATTTATACGCCCCCATTTGACAATACAGCAGAAACTACAGCTGGAAACACTAAAGACTTGTTAACAACAGTTAAGACACCGTACGTAAAAAAGGTAATACAAGCATGTATCATGAAATGCCTTGTCACTAGGACTTTTCAAACCATAGAGCAAGTTCAAACCATGGAGGAAGTTTTCCTTCCTCCATGTTCAAACCTACACAGTTCTTTCACTTCGTATTGATTCTGGAACAAGATCAAACAGGTGTAAGATTTCGCAATCAATTACAAACCCCGTGACGACTGACTACTGACTCAATGACTAGGACATTTCTGTATTGTTTGAGTTCCAACCGTCTTTCCATAATGTGTAAATACTGGGGAATAAGAGGGATCAGACGAATTGCTTAAAAATACTAAATACTCGCCGCGCCGAGTACCAGCGGCACCATAAGGAAAAATGACATCATCGAACCATCGACACATCATGATGTACGTCGTACCTATACAAAGAAATATTTTTTCCTGGCAATTAAAATGATGACATTTTGAAGCTTGCATTTGACATACGTTACGTGTATCTACAATTTTTTTACGATAAACGACGGGCTTCTGTGTTTGGTATGTGAGTATTTAAGGTCTTTTTTTTTCACATTTGTTAGTGCTGAAATGTATAAATTTAACGATTGATGTTTAAGGTTATTTATGTAGCCTCATCATCAAGATAAAATGAACATCTACTCCGGTACTCGATTTTATTTGTACGGTCGTTGAGTTAAAAGTGACGTGAATGATGACTGTCACTTTTGTGTGCATATATATACCACCACAAGCCACCTGTGCCAAATTTTTTTCTTCCTCCATGGAAAAACATAATTGCATGTATCGTGATAAAGATCACAAAAGAGTAATTCTGATTCTTAACGTGTTCAAATTGTCTTTTGTTTTACCATCGATTTGTCTTCCAAGTTTCATTGTCTTTGTTTTTGTCAGTAATGTTTTTTTCAGTTTGTGAATGAAGTAAAACTACGGAAAGAATGTCGTATCCGACTGCCACTTTTTAAGGGTTTTCTGAATTTTTTTTGCAACCACTAACCAGTTTAAAAAAAATGATTCCATTGATTTATGGGGGTACAGAAAGCAATTTCTTTAAAATCCACTTTTATGATGGTTTTCGGACTTGATTTCCCTTCTAAAAAAATCCTCCCCTTCAGAAAATAGAAGAATCCTATTATAGTTGCCACTGCGCATGTACAATGACCGTGTTGGTCACTTATGGGGGATTTGACAAGATCAGACTGACATGACTGAGGAAGTCATCGTATACCAAAAATGCCTGATTTTTCATGAAATAAATATCCTGGAATAATTTGAAGTATGTCCATCATCATCCATTTGTTCTCCACCTTACTAGGTAGGTAAGATTACATTACTGGTTATATTTAATGAGGAAAAAGTGGCGGTCGGATATGACATTCTACCCGCAGGCTAATTGCTTTATCTGGTTTAGTTACACGTAGCTAGCCTGTTAAGTATTAAATTCGCTGTGGCTAGCAGAAGTGGCAATGATAAATAATGGTAGTCTTTTTAATTTTAAGTTAAAACAAAAAATGTATCTTCTGTCGCAAGATTAGGTGTGATTTTTTTTTTTTTAATTTTTTATTGTGACTCAACATTATCAATACTATGATGTAGAGTTACAGGCAATCACATGTAATATTTCCGAACAGTTGATAAACCTAAAACAAATAGCAAAAAAAAAATTATACAGCTAGTACTAGTAGGCCTACAGGTCCCGTTTTAAGTACATGGCATTTGTCTAGAACATTAATTTTCAAGTGAATACGTTTCTTCAAAATCTTGACTCCTGAGTCCTATCATGAAATTTTGTGAATTTTAAATTTTGTTTGGTCTTTCGGGAAGACTGGAAATAATCAGTACTATTTCACTTTTTTAAAACTTTATATAAAATGTGACAGCCCATAGGACAAAATTATTTCTAGAATAGATTGACACCATCATCAGCTTTAAACCAAGCAAGTTAAAAGCACTACAATAAAAACCATTAAGTTATTTTTGAATAATCAATCTATAACTTACATTTAAATTTAAATGGAATATTACCATCAAAATAATAATAATAATAATAATAATAATAATGCATTTATAATGCGGCGTCTATCTAGGCATGCCTATTCCGAGGTGCAACAATTAACACAGCAAAAGTGTGAACATTATAATAATAATAATAATAATAATAATGTGTGGATTTATATAGCGCACGTATCCACCAACTAAGTGGTGCTCAAGGCGCATTATATTATTATCCCTGCTCATAAGGCTCATAAGGCTCATAAATCATTCCTGAAACCATCTCAGCTCCCTGGGGAGTATACAGCTCAATTGCTGCCATTTCTAGCGCATATAGAGCAAACCAACTCTGCCTTCACAGGTACCCATTTAACCCCTGGGTGGAGAGAAGCAATTATGATTAAGTGTCTTGCTCAAGGACACAAGTGTCACGGCCGTGATTCGAACCCACATTATGTTGCTAACACCAGAACTTGAATCCGGTAAGCTAGACCGCTCGGCCACGAAAGTACACACATACATACAATGTACACATACATACAAAAATATGTACATGTATAAGCCTACATATGCATACATACACACATGCACATACACATACCATATACATACATGCATAGACATATTAACTAAAGATATATGTAATGGCAAAGGTTATTATTGTAAAGTGGAGTTTTTTATAGACTTTGATAAAAACCAAGCTTAGTTCGCACTGTGGTCTATTTTAATCCTAACCCTCTTGATACTCATCGATGGTAACGGCTTCAATCCTTCAAAATCAACCGATGCAGGATCCCTACTACGTACCTCAATCCTTCAAAATCAACCCATATGATTTTATGCAGGATCCGTACTATTTCCAATCCTTTAAAATAAAAAAATCATTGAATTTTGAAGGATTTTGGATGGTTAGAGTGAAAAACCTTGCACCATTATAGCGATGTGACTACATGTTAGTTGTACACAGTCTCAGAAAACGTACTGTATGGTACAATGTAATTCCAGTGAACAATTTCGCTTGTATCGTAGCAAAATGCGACACCATATTCACAATTTTGCCAATTAACCCTCCTACTTCTGGTACCTTTTTCATACAAGTTGATCCACCATTTGAAACCATTCGCTTTTGTGGTTTTGAATGGTGAAATAACTGTACAGTATTGATTCCCCCAAATGGTTTTGAATGGTAGGTCAGCTAATACAAAACTTTGTTTGGATCTTTCCAAATGGTAGTACAGCTAATACAAAACCTTGTTTGGATACTTCTAAGTGGTGAATCAATGGACCCTCTATGCATTTGAATGGATTTGAATGGTAGTAAAGCTTGCTACCAACACTGTTCAAATGGTATCACCATGTGTGTACAAAACCAATGGGCATTTTGGTAAGTGGAAATTTTGAATGATTTCAAATGGTCAAACAGTAGGAGGGTTAAAAATTATTTTTTTGGTAATCTTTTTTCTTTGCCAACAGGGAAATACGTGATACATGTATACACGGACACCATATTTTCCAAAGTATGGTGGCTAAGAGAGGCCTCACAAATCAAATGTTCATACCCCTATGTGAAAAAGTTGTTTAGCCCTAACCCTCCAGGGTATTTTGGCTAGAAACCCTGCCAGACGCATCAGATTGCATCGTTTGTCAAAGTGTCTTGGCTGCAAACTGCAGCTGTGCATTTTGCTGCGTGTGGCAGTCAAGGGTGTATAGTGTATATCAGTGGTGGTACAAGTACCTTTTTTTTAATGGATTTCTTCATTTTCTTCTTTTCTTCTTTATTTTCTTCTTTCTTTTGTTCCTCTTATTTACATTTTGTTTCTTTTTCAAACTTTTTCTTCTTGATTTCTTTTTTCTTGTTTCTTTTTCAAACTTTTTCTTCTTGATTTCTCTTTTCTTGTTTCTTTTTGAAACTTTTCTTCTTGATTTCTCTTTTCTTGTTTCTTTTTGAAACTTTTTCTTCTTGATTTCTCTTTTCTTGTTTTTTTAAAAACTTTTTCTTCTTGATTTCTCTGTTCTTGTTTCTTTTTGAAACTTTTTCTTCTTGATTTCTCTTTTCTTGTTTCTTTTTGAAACTTTTTCTTCTTGATTTCTCTTTTCTTGTTTCTTTTTCAAACTTTTTCTTCTTGATTTCTCTTTGCTTGTTTCTTTTGCAAACTTTTCTCTTGACTTTTTTGTTTCTGCTCTTTTGTTTCTATATACAATGAACTCATTTTATCCTTGCTGTCTTCACCATTTTTCTTTCTTGGGTTTGAGTGTTTTCATGGATAGTGGCCATGAAATTCCTGGAAGCAGCGTCCCTCACAGAGGTGGACATTGCAGACGATGCAGCCGTGTCTTGTGACAGGTGTGTTGCCAGATATGTTCTTGTGCTTGGTTCTCAGGCAGTGCTTGGTTCTCAGGCAGTGCTTGCATCTTTTGGCCCACTTGGATGGCATCCTTTGACGGCGGTGGGCAGGCAGGTTTTGGGGTTCTCTCATGTTGGATTGTGGTTGAGCTGTGCCCCTGGAATGTCCTCCGATGAGACCTTTGGCCACGTCCATTGTGAAGCGGGAGTGGGATCTCTTTGACGTTGGTCTGATTCCTCTCTTTCTGAGATGATGATGGCAATATGTGATCCATGCGTTGACCCTGCACACATCGATGAGGAAATACAGGATCTTCCTCAACCAGAACTGACTCTTGCGTGAGCAGGTGTAGTAGCTCCGCAGTTGATCTGCCCGGTCTACACCACCCATATGTTTGGTGTAATCGATGGCTTGCCGGGGTGCTGCCACGGTCGTTTGCACCTTGCGCCCTCCTTGACTGACTTTACTCTTCAAGGTGTCTCTGGTCTTCTCACGGAATCCCTGATGGCAGGAACTCAGCAGAGGCAAGACCCGGGAGTCCTTCCATACTGTGGTGGTGAGCTGCCCCAATTGCCGTGTATAGAAAGTCCCTCTCGGCATCTTTCCCAGCTGCTTGGTCTTTCTGTAGTGCAAGGGGTTTTGGCTTCGTTGCTGCTGAAATCTGTAGGCAGCCCCTTGCTCACCAACTTCACTGCTCCTGTGAGGTAGGTTTTCTCTGCGAGCAGACGACAGGCCAACTCCACTGATGTGTAGAGCTTGTCGGTATATATGCAGTGGTACCGACCGAAGAGAGGATGAGCCACCTCCATAGCAATGTCAGACATCTTGGCTGGCTTGCCCTTCTTGTAGGGGTGAACCATAACGTTGGCCAGGTACCCAGTTGATGATTCAGCCAGTGCATATATCTTAAATCCAGCCCGGATGGGCTTTAGTGGCATGAAAAACTTGCGAACTTTGGCCTTGAAACCAGAATATTTTATCATGGCTTTGTCTATTGCCACATTTTTGTCCATGTTGTAGTTAGCTCTGATTTTGGCCAGGACTTCATCCCACACAGGTTGGAGAGGATAGAGGGGATGACATCTCATATGGAGGAACTGATGTTTTTTGTCCTCGAACATCTCAGGATTATTCTCTGGATTGGTGTTGGGGTCCGCTAAGGCAAGATGTTTTCCCAGGACATCAAATCTATGGCGCGTCATAGTACTGGCAATCAAACGATTGTGGTATCCAGGATTGGCACTCCAGTAGTTTTGGTAATATGGAATCTTGGTCAGGCCCATTACCATGTGGATACCGAACCACGCCTTCACCTCTTCAACCGTAGCAAGTGCTCGTTGACCAGCCTTGCGCAGGTTGATGTTAGTCCACGATGTGATGTGGAGAAAGAGACTCACTGGGAAAAACTTGAGGAAGTATTTCACGGGATCATTCTTTTTCGTTACGGTCGGTCCTGGCTGAGGGCCAACAAACTTATGCGCTTTCACCTTGCTCAGTGATCTTGTCCAGCCTAACTGGTCAGGAGGGTACTCCTCATCATCGGTCTGTGGGGGATCGGGATCATTGTCGGAGTCAGGCTGAGGTGCTGTCTTCTTTTTTCTTTTTCTTGCCGGTGTTGGGGATGTTCCTTCCTCTGATGCCACACCCATCTCATTTTCAACCTCCTCTTCACTGCTGTCTTTGCTGCTCGAACTTTCCTTTTCAAAATCCTTCTCTGGGGCCTCTGCCTCCGTCCAGGCATCAGAGCTTGAGCTTGAGGTTGTCCCACAAGGAGAGCCCTGATGCTCTGCCTCCAGAATCCCGTCCACTGCATCATCAAGGAACGCTTCCTCCTCACTTTCCGAGATGTCAACCACAGCCCAGTAGCTGGCTGAGGTCGTAGGGATGCCCATGTCGTTACAGCTCCTCCTCATTGCTTCTTTGAGCTCCTCCCTCTCGGCCTGCTTCCTCCGCTCTTGGAGGGCTGGGTGGTCCATTTTGGCCAAGGGACATCCTTTCCCCATCCCAACTGGATTTGCTTTTTTCTTGGCTGGATTTTCAGTCGCAACTCTTTTCCTTTTCTTGCCTGGATCCATGACTGTTTCCATGAAGATATCCCTCTCCCTCCCCTTCAGGCCGAGCTGTAAAGCTTTTGTCTCTCTATTAGACATGATGATTGCATTCACCAGACTGGGTGAACTAGTGAAATTTTCAGCCCCTTTTATACACTTTCGGTGCATGATATTACATAATATATTATTTATTATTTCATAACTAATACGTCACAAATATTATCAATTATATATTCACAAATGTTTGTGTTAATTTATTCGTGCAGAAAACATATAGTAACCTAAATGCAAAATAAACTGTACTTACCTTTGAAATAATCCATTGGGCCACACATGTACAATGCATCATCCCAGACTGCACTATGAAAGTAGAGTGAAAGTGAAACCCGAGACCAGGGACCCAAAGTGGTTTGCCCAATTCCCCAGCACTTAGCTGGTTTGACCTCAATTTCCAAAGTTCACAGCAGTTAGTGGTTGCATTTTGCATCAAAGTGCACCAGACTTTTCCACCTGATGCACTGTGCTGCGTCTTAGAACACAGTACGGCAGAAATCCAATCGATCCAGCAATTTTGGCTGGCTGCAATTGGACTTCGTTTCATAGCAACAACAACAAAAAAACAAAAACAAAATGCCTGTGAGGGTCTGAGGCGACGCGCGTGGAGACCAGAAACAGAAGACTTTTTTGGGGAGGCCTAACATAATAATAAGCACAAAAAATATTGCCTACAAATGTTGCTAAAATGCAAAATATTTTAACAAAGTCCTACTCTGTATCATTCAAATCCTTGATGAAGGTGTAAATTTGTAACTGTCCATGGGCACTGCATAGGGTTAGTGATCTATGGAGCCAATATGAAACTGACAGTGCATTTAAAGTTATTATCAAAACCTCAAAGTATGACAAGCTATGCATAAAACTGTTGTGTAAACATCTTTGTTTTTTGATTGAGAGATTTCCAGGTACAGTCCTAACCCTCCAGGGTATTTTGGCTAGAAACCCTGCCAGACGCATCAGATTGCATCGTTTGTCAAAGTGACTTGGCTGCAGAGTGCAGCAAGATCCATCTGGTCACAAATCTCAAGGCCGAACTGCCTCAGAGTCTGTGGTCACCCAGCGCAGCAGGATACAACTCTGGCATTGTTCAATGGGACCAGCTCTCAATAGCCTCAGACTTGGCTGCTTATGCACTGGTGTTGACAGCTGAATGCTTCAAAGTGCACCAGACTTTTCCACCTGATGCACTGTGCTGCGTCTGGCAGGGTTAGGGTTAAGCCTTGTGTTGAAATGCCACAAGGTAGTGGTGGAATCCATCTTGATTACTCATATAAAGTTTTTAATTAACAAGATTTTAGAGTATGACAAGTACACACATTTATGCAATAAACTGTTTTGTAATTTCTTGTTTTGTTTGTTTTTTGATCAAGAGATTTCCGGTTAAAATGCTATTTAGGCTTGTGTTGAAATGTCACAAAATAGGGGTGGAATCCACCTTGATTACTCATCTTCTCAACTTTGGATTGTTTGCATTTTGAGTGTCATCCTTGATTGGTACATCCAGATTCCAGATATCGCAATTCGCAATAGTCCTTGCTGTATGGTATACTTGATTTAATTTTGCCCTACACCGACGTGTGTATAGCACTGTATACTCAGTGCTTTCCGAATGTTTGTGAAAAACTTCACAGGCGGCTAGATTCGAACCCACGACCTTCTGCTTGCTAGTGCAGACGTCTTAACCTCTCGACCACCGAGCTTGCCCGATGTCGATTGGCTGACTAGAATCCTATATAGCAGCGGGTGCTGCGATATATTTATAGTGTGATGAATATCGTTTGATACACACGTCGGTGCAGGGCAAAATTAAATCAGTTTTGATATGCATTACAAACAAAATTGTTCACTCTTTGATATTTTGACATTCAGGTCTGTTTGCGTAATCCATGTTCATTGCCATTACATTACATTACAACAAGCATTTATCATGCGCCATTCCCGAGAGGCTTATGGCGCTTACAAAAGTTAATATGACATAATAAATACAAATCAGGATAGAATAAGACATAAATTGATGCAAAATTAATGAGGAAACAAGTGAGTTTTAAGAGCCTTCTTGAAGGCATTAACAGAAACAGATTGTCTGGTATAAACAGGAAGATTGTTCCATAGCTTGGATGCACAAACAGTGAAAAATCTATCACCAGCTTGGACTCTTGTGATAGGATATTCAAGGCGGAGATAGTCATCTGTTGATCTTAAAGAGGGGCTCTAAGGTCAAATTTAGTTTTGTGATTTTCCAATAACTAGAGTCCTTATTAAAGTGTGAAAAAATTACAAAAAAATTAGTCTCTAACCTCACGTTAAAGTGATGTAAAATGTCATTTTATTTGATAACCTTCCTGTGTGAAATTTGTTAACATCCAAAGACAACAGTGACGTCACATTTCAAATAAATGGATCTCTACATTTTTGTACGGTGAATTTGCAGTTCATTCCTGAATCTCCACAATATTTGATCAAATCGGCGTTGAAATTGACTTTTTGACAAACAAAAAATTCCTGTATGGAATGTTACAGACTCATTTACCGTAAGAAAATAGTGACGTCATGTTTCAAATATCGCTCTGAAAGGGTATCAAATAAAATGATATGTTACACCACTTTAAAGTGAAGTTAGAGACTTGTAATTTTTTCACACTTTAATAAGGACTCTATCTATTGGAAAATGAGTGCATCACAAAACTGAATTTGACCTTAGAGTGCCTCTTTAAATGCCTATTTAAATGCCTATTTGGAACATACAATTTAAAAAAATTTGATAAATATATTGGTGCTAAGCCATTTGGTGATTTGTATACATATAGAAGCAATTTAAATGATATTCTTTGTTGAACTGGTAGCCAATGAAGTGATTTTAACAGTGGTGCAGGATCGTACTGACATACATACGTGTACTGTAGTAAATTTGTTATTTATTTATTTTTTTACATTGAGCATTGTTTTTTTGTTTTATCGTTGCCTTGTTGTTTGATGCTGGTACATGCAATACCATTGTTCAAACCCGTACATGTACATCATGAAGATGTAAATCGGCCAGACTATTAATTATTATGCCCGTACCTATTACATTATATGCATTATTGACTTCAGCACTGGTGGCACAATGTCTGCTTATCACAAACAAGTCCAACATTCAAGTGGGCGGTACAGACTATTGATCATATTTCCAAATATCACAATACTGAGACTACTGACATTAGCTGCCTGAATCATATCGACATTAGCTGCCTGAATCATATCGACATTAGCTGCCTGAATCATATCGACATTAGCTGCCTGAATCATATCGACATTAGCTGCCTTAATCATACCGACATTAGCTGCCTGAATCATATCGACATTAGCTGCCTGAATCATACCGACATTAGCTGCCTGAATCATATCGACATTAGCTGCCTTAATCATACCGACATTAGCTGCCTGAATCATATCGACATTAGCTGCCTGAATCATATCGACATTAGCTGCCTGAATCATATCGACATTAGCTGCCTGAATCATATCGACATTAGCTGCCTGAATCATATCGACATTAGCTGCCTTAATCATACCGACATTAGCTGCCTGAATCATATCGACATTAGCTGCCTGAATCATATCGACATTAGCTGCCTTAATCATACCGACATTAGCTGCCTGAATCATATCGACATTAGCTGCCTGAATCATACCGACATTAGCTACCTAATCATAAGGATTTTGGAGGATTGAGGTTACATGCTCTTTGCTAAAGTGAAGGATTTTAAAGGATTGAGGTTATTAGGCCTTTCCATGGTACATCCATGTTTGTTGTAGTGATTGCAAGGTCAGTGCTTGGGTCAGTGGACACTGTTTATTGCTCCATGAGTGCAGGGAGGGTCCCTGGCCATGTACATGTATCACAGATTAGAAAAACATGTGCATACATGCCATGTGCTTGCTTGACTACTGAAGGATTTTGGAGGATTCAGGTTATGTGTAAGCAAATGGGCCTAGGGAGTTAGGAAGGATTCAGGTTATGTGTAAGCAAATGGGCCTAGGGAGTTAGGAAGGATTCAGGTTATGTCTAAGCAAATGGGCCTAGGGAGTTGGGAAGGATTCAGGTTTACAAGCAAATGGGCCCGGGGAATTAGGAAGGATTCAGGTTATGTGTAAGCAAATGGGCCTAGGGAGTTAGGGAGGATTCAGGTTATGTGTAACTGTAAGCAAATGGGCCTAGGGAGTTAGGGTTAAAGTAGCAGAACAATTTGCTAAGCAGTGTTTGGTTATCGGCCAGATGTTTATATAAAATGTGTTTACATTGGCTGGTTGTCAACTTTACAATGTATATTGCTTAACAGAAGCAATTTGCTACGCTGTGTTTGGTGGTTACCAGCCAGATATAAACACAATATGTGTTTACTTTGGCTGGTTTTCTGCTTTATATTGCTTAAATGACCAAATTTTCTTTAAAGCAGTTTTTGGCAGTTACCGGCCAGATGTTAATACAAAATGTGTTTACTTTGGCTGGTTGTACGCTTTATATTGTTTAATCCTAACCCCCTAGGTATTCTGGCTAGGAACCTTCCTGAATCCTCCAAAATCCATCAGTGCACTTTTGGAAACATGCCCTTATCTTCAAAATGCACCTTGATGCATTTTCGTTGCCAGATGGTAATTTTGTCCCATTTGAAGAGGTGAAAGTGAAAGTTTCTGAAAGTGCTGAATTTTTCCCAAAAAGTGCCCCTTGGAGGATTTTGCAGGATATGGGGGTGGTTAGCATTTTAAGGAAACATAAATTTAGGCTTGGGCAGTCATAAGGTGTCTGGAGTGGATGACTTTTAATGTTTGCTGAATTTTTTTGAAGAAAGTTACTCACTTAACGCAAACAATTTGTTTAGCAGTTTTCTGCTTATCAGGCCTAATTGAACCCTGTTTGTATGTCTTGAACACCTTGTGTGTTTTGAAGGTCACTTAATCTCATTAAGGTCATGTTTTTAGGGCAGTTGGATGAGGCGCTGGATTCATAGTCCTGTGTTGGAACAAAAGGCTAATGGTACAGATCGTGAAGATGTGTACACACACATGTGTACACACAATTTTTTTGTTAATCAGGAAAGGTAGGGTTATTTGTGTATACATTTATGATGAGTATGATTTAGGAACATTCCTATTTGATGTTGTATTCTTTTTAACTACATGTACATGTAAGCATGGAGGTAGAATTCTACCTCCATGATGTATCAATGTATTTAACAATTAACCCTAACTCCCTATGCCCATTTGCTTACACATAACCTGAATCCTCCCTAACTCCCTAGGCCCATTTGCTTACACATAACCTGAATCCTTCCTAACTCCCTAGGCCCATTTGCTTACACATAACCTGAATCCTCCCTAACTCCCTAGGCCCATTTGCTTACACATAACCTGAATCCTCCCTAACTCCCTAGGCTCATTTGCTTACACATAACCTGAATCCTTCCTAACTCCCTAGGCCCATTTTCTTACACATAACCTGAATCCTCCCTAATTCCCTAGGCCCATTTGCTTATTCGTGAGTGTAAAATATTCATCAGAATGAAATTATTTTAGAACCAGCCATTGTCCTAATGTTTTTATTTTTTAAAGCATTTTAAAAGAAAATTCAGTCACCATTCCACAAGAAATGAAAGAACAAATTGATTCACTATCTCGACTTAAATCTTCCTTAAAGCTATCCTGTATTACTTTCCTTTCACTTTTATTGTTGACTTCCTGCCATTATCCGTAGTATTATTTCCTGATGGATGCGCAATCATGTCCAGGGATCTAGCTTTCCAATTGTTCATGTTGTTCATCTGTATGGTTATGTTCATGTACTAACCCTCCTACTATCAGTACATGTAGTAGCTTAAATAGGTTTAACACTCAAAGACACTCAAAATTTGTATACATGTCTCTCTTAACCCATTGACTTTGTGCAGTGCACTCAAATACATGCAAGCACATGTGGCTGTGATAGGAGGTCAAACCCAAAGACACTCAAAATTTGTATGTAACTCCCAACCCATTGACTTTGTGCAGTGCACTCATACACAGCTCTGTGTGACTCTGTGGTTTGACCTACCAATTGGCAATGCAACCAAAAATACTCGAGTGACTGTCTGTGAGTGCCGTGCTGACTGGGCCATATTTCAGCCTGGGCATAGGATGGTTAAACAGATTTGATCGTGAGTATTTATAAAAACAAATTACCATCAAGATACGTGTACATGTAGACGATATCATTTAGGGCTGTGCCGGGTATCCGGATACCCGACCGAAACGGTCATTACCCGGTTCCATTTTTTGGTTCCAATTACCCGTAAATGACTTTTTAAACTTCGGACATTTGAGCGGTGCAAACAGAAATCTGTGACTCTTGAAGAAATGCACTTGTACAGATAATTATCTTTAAATTCAACAGATTACACTGTATCCTCTTGTATTATAAAAGTCAAATTGTTACCATTTACAGTACATGTATTTGTACCCCACGGGAGCATGTTTTCAACAAAAATGAAAATGTGTATCCGGGTATCCGAAGTTTCCTGATTTCGGGTATCCGGTTCCAAAAATATCCGAAAACACACAGCCCTAGTATCATTGGTCAGTTTGAGGCAGCAAAAATTATAGTACCAAGTTTTTTTGGTTGGCAACCAAATTGATTGTTGGGAAACCTGGGGTCCAGTTAATTGTCTTAATTTTGCACCCTGACCCTGAGTATTTTAACCCTAACGATCCCCATCCAGCCAAACTCCAACACCAGGGATTGTTGGAGTTTGATGGGTTGAGTACTGTGTACTTCTGATATGTCATGTGTAAAGTGTTGGAATATGGCTGGATGAGTACTGTATGTGTGCAGTAACAGTGTTGGATTTTGATTGAGTGAGGATGGTGGTTCTACTAGCATGCAACATTGTTAGACTTTGAGCGGAGAGTGTGTGTATGCAACCTGCTGTAATAAACAACTGATAAAGGCAAATATTGTACTTAGGTACAATGTATGCTTGGCATTGTGTCTAACATCATACAACTAGAACCTACCATTTATTCCATAGGGTGTTTTAGTTTTTGTATAGTTAAGTTTTTTTAGCATGAAAACAATTGTTGGATTATGATGGGTTGAGTACTGTGTGACTCCAGTGTTCAAACTTTACTTTGGGCCATGTGTACCCACTCAATCAAAATCCAACAGCTAAGGGCCTGTTGGAGTTTGACGGGTTGAGTACTGTTATGGCAAGTGGACTGTTGGAGTTTGATGGGTTGAGTACTGTAAACCAGCAACAGTCAACCATGGTGTTGGGATTTGATAGGTTGAGGAAGGTTTCTAGTAAAAATGCTTAGGGAGTTAGGGTTAAACATATATACGTACATGTACCTGTAGCTTAAATGGATTTGATTTTGAGGATTTATCAAAACAAATTAATTTGAAGCACCAAATTTTGCTTTCACTTGGGAAAATTATGATATCAAGTTTTTTGGCAATCAAATTGATTGTTATTTTTTAATTAAGCAAATGGGCCTATAGGGTTAATGTACATCTTTATTCAAGGAAAGTAATCATTCCTACAGAAGCAGTTTTGCCAGCATTACCAATGCTGTACCTTCCCTTTAATGTGTAACGGACACGAGGGCCCATTTGGAGACAGACATTAAGGTCTTCATAGTTCATCGAGTTTCAATCAATCCTGCCGTTGACTACATCAAAATGTATTCAAAGCAGAAATAATAGGAATAGAAATTATACAATGCGAATACGAAAGGTTCATAATACAGAAATGTATTCACATGTGGTTTGTGTAAATACATTGAACACATGTATTCAAACGTTACTTCACTCTCAGAAGCAGAACAGGGTTCTGAACAGACAGTGACGTTATTCCAGTGAAAGTACAGCGCGACATGTTATTTCTGTCTGTAAAACATCTACATGTATACAATGTAATTGATATCAGGGAGCTATAATATACAGAATGAAGTCTCATATTTCCATAGTAATAAATGTTGATACTGTGCTGTAGAGATGCTTATTTGCTTTCATTTTATTTTTGTTATTCTGGTATGCAACTTTTTGTTTTTTACTTTCACTTTCACCTACATGTATTTCACCAACAGCTATTGACCTGTACCTCACAGAGAGCAAAGATTTCTCCATTCGTAGTTATCAACAGTACACGCGCAAACGGTTGTTTCATCGACACAAAATAAGAGGAACAAGTGCATTGTTTTCAAGGACATCAGATCATAAGTATTAAAGACGTCAGGGAGATCTCCAGTAAGAAGCCATCCATCCCAAGAAAGCAAGACGAAATGGGACAGAGGAGAGCAACAGGAGATGTTGTTGTTGCAGTGTGTTTGTGTTTGCTGTTGGCATCAGGTATGTGTTCATCACTTACCCATTGGTGCCCAGCATGCCTGGAATTTCAGGCGTGGCACAGGAGCCAAAAAGGGGGGGGCACACAAAACGTGTGGTTAATTCTAGTGTGGGGACGTTAAGACGTTTACACGTGTACACGAAAATAAATTAACGTTTTCAAATTCACGAATTTGTATACGAATCCTACATTTAACAAAAATGGAACCTTTCATTTCCACGATAATTGACTGGTCTTTTTTATTTCATGAAGTGTGACCAGTGGGCCGCTATTATTATTTCACAATTCCCAGGAAGTTCAACTGATAATTTGTTTTTAATTTTAATACAGCCAGAAACTTCGGAGGATGTTTTGTACAAAGCTTGGAAATTTGAATTTGTAGTTGTTTTCTGAATCTGTATTGGCGTATTTTGGATTATTTTTGCATCATACCATTTATTGGTGGTAATAATATTCGTTTACTCGTGTACACGGTCTGTGTCAAAACATTTGCACATTTCACAAATGAAACGGAAAATGCCAAGCCGTGATGATGATAGGGACATACTCTCCTTTGATCTTTCCTCTCCACTGTCTCTCCCCCAAGGGGAGGGGTTGAAAATGAGAAGAGACAAATCGGGATGGCTCTCCTAAGGCCAAAAAAGTCTCCGCGTTCTGGTCTCCGTGCAAGTTGTCGGAATTTTAAATTTTCCTTTTTTTTTTGGCTATGAAACAATGTCCAATTGCAGCCAAAATTGCTGGACCGATTGGATTTCTGCCGTACTGTGTTTTAAACGATTCACATAGGGGTATGAACGTCTGATTTGTGAGGCCTCTCTTAGCCACCATACTTTGTATATGACATAAAACACAATAAAGGGGGCCACTTTCCTACCGTCACGTTAGCAGTTTTTCTAATGGTTGTAAAAAAAAAATTAATATCTGAAACCACCCAAAAAAAATTTCAACATTTGAATAGACATGCATGCTTATCCTAAAGATAATTTGAGTTGATTATTACTATTATTTTTTTAATTACCCAAAAATTTCCATCAACAAATGGACGGAAAAGTGAGGTAACTTTTTCCGTCCAATTTTTATGGAAATTTGAGGGTAAAAAAATAAATTAAAAAATTAAAAAATAAAATAAATCAACTCAAATTAGTTCTAGTATAAGCCTGCATGTCCATTCACATGCTGAAACACTTTTTGGTCGGTTTCAGGTACTTAAAAATAAATAACAACCATTTGAAAAACTGCTAACGTGACGGATGCAAAGTGGCCCCCTTTATTGTGTTTTATGTCATATGGAAAATTTGGTCCCCACGTATTCATGTATCACGTATTTCCCTGTAGGCAAAACAACAGAAAAAAGATTTTTTTTTAAAAAAGAAAAAAAAAGCAGACCGATGACCAGAGACTTTTTTTGGCCTAAGCGAGATTTGTTAAACAGACGGGGAAGATGATATGAGATAGGTTTCAAATTTGCCAGTGGTTGGCTGGCCAAATTCCAGTTAAAACGCCAGTGGACTAGTCAAAAGCTCTCTCCTAGTAGTCTGGCAGGCTAGTCAAAATTACTGCAGTGAATCATAGTTCTTTTATTTTAAATAATAATAATAATAATAATAATAATAATAATAATAATAATAATGTAAACTTATATAGCGCACGTATCCACCAAACTGGTGCTCAAGGCGCATGATATTTTTACCCCTGCTCATCAGGCTCATAAATCATTCCTGAAACCATCTCAGCTCCCTGGGGAGTATACAGCTCAATTGCTGCCATTTCAGCGCATATGGGCTAGTCAAACACAACAACCAACCCTGCCCTCACAGGTACCCATTTACCCCTGAGTGGAGAGAAGCAATTATGGTAAAGTGTCTTGCTCAAGCACACAAGTACCCCGGTCGCAGTTGGGATTCAAACTCACATTCTGACGACTCAGCCATCAGAACACAAATCCGATGCACTAAACCGCTCGACCATGGCACTCCATAAGAGCTTTAACCAATCTTTCAGCTTATCTCGTTGTGTCTGAAACCAGTTGTTTTGGAAAACATTTATTATTTTTTGCTGTATGACCTCTTATCAAACTGCTCACGTGTTTTCAGTAATGATTTTTTGATAATTGGAATAAATGGTTGTTTGAGCTTTTTTTAATCAGAATTTACCAAGAATAATAGTTCCCTTAAGACAATCGGAGCATACTGATCGAAACGTCGAGTTGTATTCAACAGTTCTTTTCAGAACTTATTACTACTCGTAAGAGAATTTGTTCACATGGTGTCACTGCAAACAGTCTGTACTTAGTAATATTTCCATTTGGCTTATTTTAGTATTATCCATTGAAGCAGCACCAGAGTTTGGAACAGCATCAGCAACTGGGCCTGTAGCTACAACAAATCCTGCAACTAAAGCAATAGGTCCTACAACTGCAGCAGTACCAGGACCGACAACAGCTGCAGCACCAGGACCGACAACAGCTGCAGCAGCAGGACCGACAACAGCTGCAGCACCAGGACCGACAACAGCTGCAGCACCAGCACCAGGACCGACAACTGTTGCAGCAGCACCAGGACCTACAACTGTTGCAGCAGCACCAGGACCTACAACTGTTGCCGCAGCACCAGGACCTACAACTGTTGCCGCAGCACCAGGGCCTACAACTGTTGCCGCAGCACCAGGACCTACAACTGTTGCCGCAGCACCAGGACCTACAACTGTTGCCGCAGCACCAGGACCTACAACTGTTGCCGCAGCACCAGGACCTACAACTGTTGCAGCAGCACCAGGACCTACAACTGTTGCAGCAGCACCAGGACCTACAACTGTTGCAGCAGCACCAGGACCTACAACTGTTGCAGCATCACCAGGACCTACAACTGTTGCAGCAGCAGCACCAGGACCTACAACAGCAGCGGCAGGACCGACAGCTACAGCAGCAGGACCGACAACAGCAGCAGGGCCAACAGGACCTACAACTTCTCAAGCAAGACCGACAACTGCTCAAGCAAGACCGACAACAGCAGCGGGACCAACAACAGCAGCAGCAGGAAGAACAACAGCAGCAGCAGGAAGGCAGACAACAGCAGCAGCAGCAGCAGCAGGACCGACAACAGCAGTTGCAGCAGGACCTACAGCAATAACATCATCACCTATTACAAAACAACCAACAGAAAAGCCAACAGCACCACCATCAAAAGCCCCAGGGAAACATACCACAGAGGATACCGAAGGACCAGGCAAGAAATCTGTCGGTGGCTCAACGGGTGTCATTGCTGCAGTTGTAATCTCTATTCTTGTAGTTCTTGGTCTCATTGGCGCATTCTTCATCTACAGACAGTAAGTACAGTATTTGGGCGCATACATGAACCAGAGTGAGGGCACCCTTCAGATGTTTGTGACATCATAATATGCATAAGGTCTATTAACCCTCCTACTATAACTGTACTTTAGTGGCAAGTAGCTGTAGAGGTCAAAAACAGTCAACTGCCTGTTTTGACTGTTGACCCAAATGTGCACACAGGGGCATTATGGACTGGTTTTGAGTGTCATTTTGACCACCCTGAACAATACTAGACAATGCTGTTACCAGTCAAAAACGGTCAACTCATTTTGACCTCCAAATGTACTTACTACACGTGAGGTTTGGCAGTGTGTGACTTTTAAGTGCACGAGATATACCTTGGCAAGTATATCAACATTTTGACTGATTTTGTACCTTTGTAGTAGTAGGAGGGTTAATCAAAACCAAACTATGCACATTCTGATCTAAATCCTTTCATTCTGATCTAAATCCTTTCTTTCTGATCTAAATCCTTTCTTTCTGATCTAAATCCTTTCTTTCTGATCTAAATCCTTTCATTCTGATCTAAAATTGGAGATAATATTCAGGCCTGTGATTCCTCAGAATTTGTCCTGATTTCTGGATTTTTAGAAATCTCGCTTTGCCTTAAACCTTTCTTGAATGAAGAGAAGTACATGTAGCCACCAAGGGAAGAAAGAAGTAGGCTGCATTGTGTCCAAACCTCTAGTTTCTTATTTGTGGGGATGCTCCAAAACTAAACATCCAGGAGGTTCAGGGGGCTTTGTCCTCTAGACCAAAGGGTGACCCAGGCCCACTGCCCATTTTTCAGAATTTTTTTATTTCTGTCAAACCACACCCCTGAATATTGTTATTATTATGGTAATGGTGCTCCAGTTATCAAGAAACTAGAAGAAAAACAATTGTTTCCATGGCAACTGTTGGTGAGTAGCCTGCTATGCAAATTTGTTTTAACCTAAAATAAATGAGTGGGAACATTTGATTAAATATTCCATATGTTTCCATCAAGCTCAAACTTTAACAGATTGACATATCTGTCAAACATCCAGTTATTTTATCTAGATGTTTTATTCTTATTTCAATTTATTGTCTACTAAATAAAATAGAAAATTGCATGCCATTCAAAAATTGGAAAAAAAACCTCTTACAAGTTGCATTTTTAAGTATTAACCTTCCTACAATCAGTGAAATTTTTGAAACAACCCATTCAGGCCACTCCAAGCCATTGCTATGGTAGGCAGTGGCTCCTCATAGCTATACTGCATGGTAACATAATGTCTCATATGTCTGTTGGTTTTAGTGGTTTGTGATTGACATATTGCAGGGCATATTACTTTGTTCCAGACTCGGTGGCTGGTGGTAGGTTACTATGGAGAGTCTGTGTTTACAAAATAACTGCTGAAAATCCCAATGGATGATGGAGGCTTGGTATGGTTTATTGGTCTCAGTGGCTGATGGTGATTTATTATTGAGAGTTTGTTTACAGTATAACCTGCTTAAAATAAGGTCCATTGTGGTATACATGTGTCTTTGTATGCATGTATGTACATTGGGATTACTTTAAAGGGGCAGTGTGGCTTATATGCACAAACAATGTGTGTACAACACATTGGACATTTAGTGGTTTACAGTGGCCTCTATGTGTAGGAGGGTTAAAGACTAATTGTGGTGACACCATGTGAAATGCTCAATTGAGTGGTAATTAGTTCTGAAAAGAACTGGAGGTTACAACTCGACGTTTCGATCAGTATGCTTTGATCGTCCTCGGAAGAAACATTCTCCTGAGGACGATCAGAGCATACTGATCGAAACGTCGAGTTGTAACCTCCAGTTCTTTTTAGAAATAATTTCTACTCAACAGAGAATTTCACACGGTGTCACCGCAATTAGTCTTACTTATCCTCTTCACCATGCAAAACTACAAGTTTTACCTAAGTTGCATTTTTACTTGTTGTCTTTAAAGGAGGAAGTTGAGGAACAACTACGGCCGCTTGCATGAGGATTCAGAAGAAAGTGGTTGGTCTGCCTTCTCCAAGAATCCAATCTACAGAGGAGACAGGGTAAGCAGTGATTAACACTGGGACAATTCACCGATCCATTAACCCTCCTACAATCAGTGCAATTTTTGAAACAACCCATTCAGGCCACTCCAAGCCATTAGCTGTTGCCAGTGGCCTCATATGGTTACCCTTCTGTGCACTGTCACACCTCGGAGATTGCAGGGTAAGGTGGTCTCCCATTGATACATTGCAGGCCATACTAATATGTTCAAACATTTACAGTGGCCTTGGGTGGCACACAGTTTGTAAGATTACTTGGAAAGGACGGCAGGCTTGTATGTACTAAAGGTTGGTGAAAAACATATTGAAAATTTAGTGGATCGGAGTGGCCTCCATGTGTAGCATTAAGCCTCGCCCACCATAGTAACTGCCTAGCAACGGCACACATGGGTTGGGCTGATGCGCGTCATGCAAGGACACATGCCCTGTACATACATAATGGCTGCTTGTTTACGTTTGTCATTGATGCGATACAGCTATTTTAACATGTATATCACACTTTTGTCAAACTTTCGGATGCGTAATCATGGCTGTGATTGACCAATATGCAATGGGGCGGGGCTTATTGGATTGGTCTATTGTATTGAGCTACCAAGCAGAAATAACTGCCGAGTAGACAAATTTCCCGTGCAGATATCGCTTGTTTCAAATTTCCCGTGCAGATACTTGTACCTTTCCACAATATTTTTTGACATTGGCCTGCTGTCTGTCTTGTATAAGCAATTTTGGTCTGCTAAGAGAAGCTTCAGCTTTGTAATGGATTTGGAAAGCAAATAATCCTGGGCCAATTTCAATAACTACGTGTCATTGAAAATAATGCATAGAGTTTGCTTAGCAACCAAACTTTCATACAAAAATGTATCCTTTCACTGGTTGTCTGTTTATAATATCATTTTTAATATCGCCCGGAAGAAGATTCTAAGGCTCTACGACCTTCTTCCGGGCACACAAAGTACAATTTTTTGTCCCGGTAGAAGGTCGTAAGCAATAAAATGGCTCCTTTGAAAAAAGTAGGGCATAAACTGTATATTTGTTTCTAGAATTACTCCCAAGACATGTTTTTCCATTCCCATGCGGAATTTAACTTTCCTACAATGACTTATAAATGGCAGAAAAGGATCCAAACTTTCACACTCAGTTTTCTTGAAACACAATTTTGCATATTAATTGCTTACGACCTTTTGCCAGTCACACTTTCGTTACATCCTTCTTCCGGGCACATGACGACATATGCTAAGCAAACTTATCTGCTTCCTGTGTGGTAAAAAACTTTCTATTTCATATCTGGACAAATAAGTTTAGAAATATTTTACTGATTGTTATTTTATTTTTTTTCTCTTCAATAAACAGGACTACTCACCTCTTTGAAGACTGACAACGACCATTGTGAAAGACAAGAAGCCATGTTGGTTGTTTTAACTCTTTGGAATCATCTTATGTAAGTGTTGGAATTATGGCAGTGCACCTCGGCATCATGGCCTCTGAACACATTTGGGGCGATTTTTGTGCTGGGATGAAGCAGAGTCCCGTCCTGTCTTATAAGAATGCAATACAGTGCCTTTAGGAAGGAAGAAGACAGCCAAATAGAAATTATGTAGATTAAGTAGGTTAGTTAGTTTCCCTTTGTTTAATTTTTTTCGGCCTTTCGCTGAATCGCCATTCTTTATTCCGCACTTTTTGTTAATAATTGCCGAAACCTTTTTTTTCTAAATTGTGTACAGAATAGACCTTTTATCACAGTGTAGCCATTTTGATTTTTCTTGAATCCAAATCCATGTGCCCAAACTGAGGCTGAAAAGGAATATAGTCTGGTACCTTATATTCATTGGTAATTAGCACTCTAATATTACTTGTGGATACAGGGAACCTGATAAAAATGGTCACAGCTTGATAAAGGTCATTTGCACGTATTATTTGTATTTCCTTCCAGGCTCTAATTAGGCTTGTCTGAAAATTGGGGGGGGGGGGGAGGGTTCACTTCAGAGAAAGTGGAACTCAAATGTGGCTGGAAGAATCCGCTCCCCTCTCTTTGCCTAAGGGCCTGTTCACCAACCTTGCATATTTATATTAGAGCTCGCCTTGTTCAGTGCAAATACGAAAATGTGCAGTTATTCCAGAATGAGCATCAACCCTAACTAACCCCTAGGTATTCTGGCTAGGAACCTTCTTGAATCCCCAAAAAATCCATCAGTGCACTTTTGGAAACATGCCCTTATCTTTAAAAATGCACCATGCATTTTCGTTGAACTTTCATATTCAGCACTTATGGCCCGTACTTCTTGCCAGGTAGTAATTTTGTCCAATTTGAAGAGGTGAAAGCACCAGTTTCCAACAGTGCTGAATTTTCCCCAAAAAGTGCCCTGTGGAGGATTTGGCAGGATTTGGGGGTAGTTAGGGTTAATGCAACTCTAGAACCGTAGTACAAGTTGACATAGTATTTTTCAGTTTAGTTTTAAGTGCAAAGAAATAAAAATCTTTCCAAAAGCGCACTGATGGATTTTTGGAGGATTCAGGAAGGTTCCTATCCAGAACACCAGGTAATGTAAACTAATACTGAGAGATCAAATATGTGGTAAATTTGGAGCATTTTTTTCCCAAATTTGTTACAGTTTTTCTCTTTTACAGGTAGTTTTAAGATTATATGTAGATAGCTTAATAATAGACCTAATGTAACTATAGGGAAGGTACAGCATTGGTAATTACCAGATGATCCAATTAACAATTTGTTTTTGTAAAAACTCACTTGGTTGTAAAGTTGGTACACGTTTCATTCATCCCGAGCAATCTGTTTGTCTAAACTGCTTTCAGAGCATACTGATCGAAACGTCGAGTTGTAACGTCTGGCAGTTCTTTTCAGAACTAATTACTACTCAATTACTGCAATTACTGTAAAACTGGTAATTTTCACGCAACATTTATTTTCGTGCTTTTCACGCTTTTCACGCAACGATTAGACAGCACGAATTTAAAAACACGCGAATTTATTACCCGCCCAGTGGATTGGTAAGTTACTAATATTTTCTTTGTTTACCTCTACCCCCGGCCCCGTAATGAAGACGTACCTACATACATGTACATACATGTATATAAGCATTGTGCATAGCGCCGGTGCACGACTTCGGCACTATAATTAGGTCACCTTTTGATGTGGTAAATACGTGTAAACCACATCGTGTGCATTGTACTACAAGTCAAATATTTACCGTGCGCGAAAGCAACAACCCGCGAATGTGTCGGTAGGGTGGCTGAGCGCGAAAAATTACTCGCGCGAAAATTACCAGTTTTACAGTAGTCTGTCTTACTTACTTAAACTGCTTTCATCTTATTTAAATGTTCGTTTCCAAATACCAATGCTGTACCTTCCCTTGGTAAAAATTGTGCAAGCTAAGTTATACATTCCCCATTTCAGAAGCTTAACCTTATGATCAGGAGACCATTTCATAGAGGTGCTAAGCAGAACAAATTGCTTACCGGAATATAAGGCTGTGCGTTTTTGGTTATTTTGGGAACCGGATATCCGGAATTGGAAATCTTCGGATACCCAGTTACCCGTCCGTAAACAAGTTTGTAAAAACACATCAATAATCCTGAATGTATAAAAACCAATATGAACACAAGATTCTCTTGTTTTATTAGAGTCATAATAACTTTGGACTTACTGTAATAATTTCCCGCCTGTATATTAAAAATGACTGGTAGCGTCCCCATTCCCCACTTCATTTGTGTGGCTTAAATGTTCAGTCTTACCAGAAAAAATTTGCTTAGCAGATTTCTTTGGTTACCAGCCAAACATCCATACAAAATGTATACATTTTAGTTGGTAGTCTGTTTTATATTGCTTAGTAAAAATATTTGCTTAGCAGATTTCTTTGGTTACCAGCCAAACATTCATACAATCTGTATGCATTTTAGCTGGTAGTCTGTTTTATATTGCTTAGTAAAAATATTTGCTTAGCAGATTTCTTTGGTTACCAGCCAAACATTCATACAATCTGTATGCATTTTAGCTGGTAGTCCGTTTTGTATTGCTTAGTAAAAATATTTGCTTAGCAGATTTCTTTGGTTACCAGCCAAACATTCATACAAACTGTATGCATTTTAGCTGGTAGTCCGTTTTATATTGCTTAGTAAAAATATTTGCTTAGCAGATTTCTTTGGTCACCAGCCAAACATTCATACAAAATGTATGCATTGTGGCCGGGAGTTCGTTTTATATTGTTTAGTAAAAATATTTGCTTAGCAGATTTCTTTGGTTACCAGCCAAACATTCATACAATCTGTATGCATTTTAGCTGGTAGTCTGTTTTATATTGCTTAGTAAAAATATTTGCTTATTAGCAGATTTCTCTGCTTAGCAGATCTATGAAATTGGGCCCAGATGATAATAACGGAAGGCACATGTTACCCACAAGACTGTGTTTTTGGGGGTATTTTGGTGTTTATTTGTATATGATGTAATGTGTAAAAATTTGGTCTAGCATTTCGTTTCACTTTGGAGACATATAAACCGGAATTGTGAAAAAAGTTTTTGTCAGTTTTTTTTCTTCAAACAATTCAAGACAAACTTGAAGATCCATTTTCAAATCACAATCCGTGGGTGAAAAATTTTGCTGATATCCAAATAATTTACAAAAATAAATTATTCACTATATTTTGGCATTCAGGGTTCTAAATGGTATTTTTCTTTTGGTAGTATTTAAAACCATGTCTTCTAAATATCATGAAACAAGAGTGATTAAATTATCATCTGAGAGACGGCATGTACATTTTGGAACATTGATAAAAGGAAATTATTTTAATGGTTTTTTTTCCCCAAAATTTTGTGATTTGTATCTGAGAGGAAATGTGGTTCTGGAAAGAAAACAAATATGTTTAAAATAGGATAAATATTGTGATTAATATTGTGGTAATATGGTGATTAATATTTTTGTAGATTGAAACAGAAGATCACTGAAGAATATGTCAATTTTTATTGCCGTGTTTATAAATACATGTAGCTTACACACAGTCATTTTATACATGTCTTTAAAGAGACAAATGTTGAAAATAGCTGCATTTTATAAGGAAAATTCTCATTTGAACCTTGCAGGAAAATTGTAGCAAATTCTTAAGGTTTGATTCTAATCAACATTCCTGAGGCTTTCTTGAAAGTTTATTCTTAATACACATATTGATAGAAATATTATGGCACGGTACAAAGAAAAAAAATGATATAAAGATTTTCATGTTTTAATTATTTGTAATTATATATATATATATTTGTAGGTAAATATTGTTATTGATCAAATATAAAGGTGAAGATAAGTTTTCATTGGTAGAGACACATTCTGGTGTCATGATATCCTTAAAGTTTATAAGAGTATAAAAAAGCTGCTGTTAGTTTATATCCAAGAACAATATCTTGAATCTAGCTCCTCTAAATTTCTAGCTGGCAGTTTTGTTTTGAACAGTAGCTAAATAATTAATTTGTTCATAATTTTCATAATTAATAACTGACCAGGGACTAACTTCAAAGAGATGCTAAGCAGAACGATGTTCTAGTTATTTATTTTTGTTTAGCGGCTTAAATGGGCAGTATCGTCACGATCAGAGCAGACTTTCAACAGTGCATGGAATCGGTGTCCTAGTTTAAGATGAACACAGTGACTGCAAATTACTGGCTCATTTATGCAGCAACAACGGTAATATTACCTTATCATGTGGGAAATTATTTTCAGTCACTGAGTTAATCTAAAACTAGCACTCCAATTCCATGTCCTGTTCGTGACGATACTGCCCCTTTAAATATAAATGGGTACAGCATTTTTGATTGAATATTTTTGATTGCTGACGATCTAGTTTGTGTGGCCGTCATACAGGTGCCGACTTTCAGTTAACAAACAAGAAACCTGATGACATTTCTGCTAAATGTGGGGTCTTTATTCACGAGGAAAGTGTGAATAAAACTATTCACAATTTTGATAGAAAACACTCGGAGCAAAAAGTTGCTGTCTGGCAATAGTTTTTTTTTTAAATGTGAAATTTGTTTGTGCTTTCTCTGAGATCACATCAGACAGAATAATTTTAGTACCTTTACCAACTTTCACAGCATTCGGTATGTAATTTTTTAACCAAAAGTCGTACCTTTTAACTTACAATACAATATATTTGTTTGCATAGGCTGGTTTTGCTTAGCACAAAGTGTGGCTGAGTAACATTTTTCTGCTGAGCTTCATAGAATTGGTCCCATGACAGGCAAGCCTTGCAGTAGCTAGAAATTGAAATCTCCGGACACCATAGGAGGGACATAACTACCGGCCTATGGGCTATCAACTAGTTGTGTAGAGTTACCGGTCTGTATTCACAAGTGGTACTTTTTATCAATAGACTTTAAGGATTTTTTGTTAATTAAACAGCTCACTTCACTCATTTTGTTTCATGTGGAATCTTGGCAACTTGTATTTTAAATCTTTTCTTGCCTTTGTATTCTATTGAGAAATGGTTGCTGCTACTTTCTGCGTGCGTTATGCAATTTTCTGATTTACTTTGCTTATTTATATATTGTTGACGATGATTAATGTAATTCTTCTCTAATTGGTTTATTGTTCTTGTAAATATTGTGTTTGTGGTTGAAGTTGTTTAAAGGGACAGTGTCGTCACGATCAAATCGGAATACTAGTTTCATACTAACTCAATGACTGTCACTGTGTTTGTCTTGAACTAGGACACTGATTCCATGCCCTGTTGCAAGTCTGTGATGAGTGTAACGATATTGTCCCTCTAAGTATGCATTTTACAGTGTAAATTTGTAATTTGGTTGCATGCGGTTAACACAACTTTGAAATGTGAGTATGCATGAATAAGTTTGCAATTTCATGACTGAAAAGAAAACCTGGCTGGTTGGTAGCTCTATAGACTTGGTTCAGCCTTCACTCGGCGATCATGTTACGAAGGGACTAAGTGTACCCTTATGAAAGAGAGACTGGTAACAAATCTACCTTCATTAATAAGGGATAAAGATAATGTACACCAAAAAATGTGTGTTTGATCATAAACTTGTGCAGTCACTCGAAGGGTATGATGATGCAGCAACAAAATGATCATTTTTCCCCTGAGCTTAAAGGGGCAGTATCATAACGATCAACAGGACATGGAATCGGAGTGTTTGTTTAAGATAAACTCGGTGACTGAAAATAATTCCCTTCTTGATAACGTCATATTACCGTTGCTGCTGCATAAATGAGCCAGTAATTTTCAGTCACTGTGTTCATCTTAAACGAGGACATCGGTTTCATGCCCCGTTGAAAGTCTGCTCTGATCGTGACGACACTGCCCTTTTAAGGACAGTCAATATTTTGAAATGCATTTTTCCTATTCCATAAAACCAAAATACATGTTTGTTTCTGCATGCAGAAAAGTGTCCTCAAAGAGGATAACTTCGATATTTAATTAAAATAAAAACATGTGTGCAAATGTATTGATATGTTTATGCCAATGTAGAGATTTTAGTATAAGTTACTAAATAATTGTCATAAGCGGTGATTTTAATTATTAATATTTTGTAGTGGTATATTGTTATTATTGTACAACTGATTGAATTGTAATAATTGCATTAAGATTTAATGGAGGTAATGTACATTGCTTGTTCTGGTTTGTATAAATATCTTAAACTAGAATAAAACTTGAATAATTGTCTGAAAATAAAATAAATTGAAGATGTTTAAGAGGAAGGTACAAGTATGCTTTACTCTCTTTGAATCGAGATATATTAATTGAATAACCAACTTGTGAAGGTCAGGTTAAGATCTGTATTAGTTTTGATTCTGTTTTGATTTTTGATTTTTTTTTTTTGGGGGGGGATATCTTTCACCCACTTTTCGTCACGGATTTACGCCACTGATACTGTGCCTGTGCACAGTATGTACTTCTGTTGGCCTTTGGAACTTTTTTGTAAACAATAATTGCTATGAAAGTGTGCCACATCGTCTAAATATTGGCATAGCTACCGGTATTTTTTCCCCATCTCGATTGACAATCTCTAGAAATTCGATCTCTTTGCAATTGTTTCGATTCAAGGAAACGTCCGTGATCTCATCTTATTATAGTATAATAATACGAGGTCATGGCTGAACGTATACCTCCGAGTGCCATGCACGGCCGGTGTGTGTTTGAGCACGAATCGTTTTACCCGTACTCGGAGTCAACGGTTCACCGTCATGGACATTCTAGGGAAAGACTCGGGAAAAACACCAGAAAACTGAAACAAAAACAAAACCTCGTCTTTGGGAAGGCTCGTTCGTACCCGACAGCAAATCACAAGGCGTACTTGGGCGACTTTTAAGCAGTATAGATTGGACAATTTCAGTAACTTCACAGCGTTTAATTAATGTTAATTTTTGTTTTTAAGGCATATTGTTGCCGTTTCGTCTCATTATTGTCAGATCTGCAATTCTCACTCCAAAAAACAAACAAGCCCATAAACAAATGAACTCTACATTCAGACGATGTAATACAGTAATATGGGAAATTGTTTTTATAATAAAAAACTAAATAAAACCGATGGCTTATTGGTAAACCTTCGCAACTGAGGCAGATTTCTGGTGGAAATATGAAATGGACAATATCGTCACGAGCAACATGACATAGATTCGGAATGCTAGGTTTAGATTAACTCACTGACTGAAAACAATATGCCACATGATAAGGACATGCAGTTGCTGCTGCATATTTTCACCGATTGACACCGATTCCATGCCCTGTTGAAAATCTGATCTGATCGTTACGACATTTTCCCTTTAATATTACAATGTAAAGTAAGGCAACGGCGAACAAAACATGATAAAAGATAACTCTATCTGAACAAAGTATTGTCAACTCTTTGTATCTTCCGCGATCAACGGTTGATAGATCAAACAACAACAACAACAACAACAAAACAGACTTTGTACCAATAACTAAAGTTCTAATGTAAGCTACATTTCAATATCTCGACCCCGGCCTGTTATCGTTAGTATGTTAAAATGTTTAAAAAAAACTAAATAATGTGACCCGCTCTGTGAAAAATGGTGACATGTCGCACCATGCGTTTACATGTAATGAGAGGGTGTTTTTTTTTAAACCTCTGATGGTTATCATGTTTTTTGACATCATTAGGATCTAACTTTTCTTAATATTTTTTTACATAAACGTCAATTTCAATCAATAAAATATTAAAATCAGTGATTTTTGTGAGTACTTTGTTTCAAATATGTCATTTGTTTTCATTTGAATGCTTGTTTTCCTAACAATAAATTGTGTTAATTATGCACATTAGTAATTATTACAAATGCCATATCTCCATAATGCAATATGCCACACACCTCTAACATATACCAAATTAAAGCCGATGATGTACTCTTTCCAGCTACATAGAAATGTATATTTGTCAAATTTGCGTCTTGTGCATGATTCTTTTCACAGATCGGGTCACATACCGGTATATGAAGTGGTTAGATCAGAGATTATAACTGTTCTACTTCATATAATACTCAATCGAACCAGCCATAAAATAAATAAAACATCATTTCATAATTAAAACAGGTTTTTCCTGTTTCTTATTTATTCCCATTAAAACGTAAGAATAAGAACTTTACACACATGCAAGCAAAGTACAATTTTAGGTTTGGCTTGTAGAATACAGAAACTCAAATGAATAAACGATGAATTGGGCGTTGGAGGCTTACAAAAGACCACAAACAAAATGCTTGAACAGGCAGACGATTGAATTGGACAGGCACTGGACAAGCCTAAACGTACAAATAAGAGACAGACAAACAAACACATACAGGAGAAGGCGGCAAAATACCGATGGAAAAGGAATGGAAGACGATGTACAGTACGGAGGAAACTATGTTACATCGTGGCCGAGCGGTCTAGCTTACCGGACTCAAGTTCTGGTGTTAGCAGCAGAATGTGGGTTCGAATCCCGGCAGTGACACTTGTGTTCTTGAGCAAGACAATTAACCATAATTGCTTCTCTCCACCCAGGGGTTAAATGGGTACCTGTGAGGGCAGAGTTGGTTGATTAGCCCTATAGCCTATGCGCTGTAATGGCAGCAATTGAGCTGTATACTCCCCAGGGAGCTGAGATGGTTTCAGGAATGATTTATGAGCCTTATGAGCAGGGGTAATGATATGATGCGCCTTGAGCACCACTTAGTTGGTGGATACGTGCGCTATATAAGTCCACACGTTATTATTATTATCATTGGGGAAAAAGAAACTGTTGGTATAGGATATTTTAAACCAGTCCACAGTGGATTGAATTTTGATTGAACTTTATAATCCATCAAATTAATGGCTCTTTTTTATCGGTAAGATTAAAGTTCAACAAATTTCTGATAAATGATAGTTTGCACAGGCTTCGAGATTTCGAGTCCGCGGGACCACGTGTTATTTCCAAGGAGACCAAACTCTACCACCCCTCTATCGGAAGGAGACTCTACCACTTGTTTAAAGGTTAATTTGTTCAAATGTAAATGAACGGGTTGAGGAAGAATGTGCTTTCTTGACACTCCATAATCACCTAAGTTGTCGGACAATTGATTTCTTCCATTTCAATTGATCTTTCCTCGCAAAGGTTTTTCGCATGGAACTAATTTAGGTTCCTTTCCCTGCTGTAAATTATCGGCACCCCCACCAGTCAAGTTGACTGGTCCTTATCCTAAAATCTAAACAAATAATTGTGGATTCTATCTTAACTATTTTCGATCGCAGTTAATAACAAATTTCGACCACAATGTTATTCCGCGAGCTACTGAACAGACGGTATACCGTGAACGGTGGAAACTACATACAAAAGGTAAGTTATTATTTTATTTTAGAATCAAAATGGTTTGCGTTTGTTGAAGCTTCATAAATAGGACTACCTCCAACTGCTGGATTGGTTCAGTGGGTGTGGGGGCGGGGCACTTGGGGGGTACCAATTGTTCCTCTTTCCTTAAATGTGACAGCACCTTGGACAAAAATATTTCTGGAGGGAAATTGTTACCGTCGTTTATTTTACATCAAGTAATTTTCACATTACAAAAACAACAAGAGAACCCAAGAGAGCTGACAGCAAAACAAATGTCATTTTCAAAAGACGCAGTCTCCTTGCGGTTGTTAAAAATAGTGCGCAACCTTTGTGTACCTGAGTCATCCAAAGAAGACCTTTTGTAGGCTTGATACATTTTCTTCTTTGGTTGAAAATCTATGCTTTATCCACAGCTAGTTAGGCCAGAGAATCATTCAAAGATTGTAAAGTTGCAATTCATTGGATTTCACTTATTTCATTTATATGTACAATCGGCACTATATTACGTAATCAAGCTTGTTATATGCCTACTTTGAATATCGATTTGCTATTTGGATGTAACATTACAGTTGAGTGTGAGACAATTTAATTTAAAAAAAACGAGCAAGGAATGCATTCTGACACTACAATTATATACTAATCCCGGCCGTGACAATTGTGTCCTTGAGCAAGACACTTAACCATAATTGCTTATAGGGGCAGAGGCAGTTTAAATTAACAACTGCCTTGTTCTGGACTAGTTACCATGGACGGATCATCATGAGCACAGGCCCTGGGCACAAATTCACCACGGGCCCATACACGCGCATAATACTACTAGTACTATGCTTTTTTTTTTTTTTTTTTGGAAAACCAAGGGCCCCTATTGGCTCCTGGGCCCGGGGCACGTGCCCAGTTTGCCCGTGCGGTAATCCGTGCATGCTAGTTACCCCTCCTAGTCCTATTGGCACCTTGAAGAGGCTGGTTATTAACTTGTCTTGTTTCGGTGCGAGGGGCTGGTTTCTTCAGTGTGGAGTCGTTGTAACAACTCAATGACTTAGTAGCCCCCACCTTGGTGTGGCCATTGGCCTTGTGTGGGGCGATTTGCATTTAAAAAAAATAATAATAATCAAAAACATTGTGGCCTAAATTTTTATAAATGTAGTTAATAATTTATGTCTATAGGTCCGAACAATCATGCTTTTATACTTGAGCAGCTCGGACAGAAAAAATAACTTGGCGATTTATCATCAATGCGTTCTTTCTCTATAAATGGCCCTGTATTCATTCGGTGTGGAGAAATCATCAGGCAGTGTATGCGTGGCCTACATACATTGTATTCAATTATTATGTTTTCGCATTGCTTAATAATCACGTCGATATGCCAAGATAACCCTGTTATCTAGGGAAATAAAACGACTGGGCCATAGACTTGGCCTTGGGCACTATGCCACCATTGTGTTAGATGATCTATAATCCACATCGATGATCGTAACAATCACAACCCAGACTAAGGCTGTGTGTTTTCAGTTATTTTGGGAACCGGATACCCGAAATTGGAAATCTTCGGATACCCGGGTGTTCGTAATAAAAACAAAATTAAATTATTTATTTATTTATTTGTTTATTTTTGTGTAAAAACACAAAGTTTCCCTTGTTTTATTAGAGTCATAATAAATGTGGACTTACTCATGGGCGGATCCAGAACATTTTTTAGGGGGGGCTGAAAATCAAAAACAATTATTTTTCAGTACTACAAAAATTACAATGAAATAATCAAAGGGAGAGAAAAACAAAGCACAGTGAGGGAATGGGATTGCGTTCTCCCCTCCTCTCCCCCCCTCTCTCTCTCTCTCTTTCTCTCTCTCTCTCTCTCTCTCTCTTTCTCTCTCTTCTCTCTTCTTCTCTCTTTTTTTTATTATATTTTTTTATTAAATTTTTTAATTAATTAATTAATTTTTTTAATTTCTTTTTTTTATACAGCCCCCTTAGCCCCCCCCCCCCTGGATCCACCAATGTTACTGCAATCATTTCCCGCCTCTATATTAATTACGACTCGTAGCATCCCCATTCCCCACACTGTGTCGCTTAAATATTCAGTGGTTCAGTTGTTTACGGGTAATCGGAACCGAAAAATGGAACCAGTTAATGACAGTTTCGGTCGGGTATCCGGGTACGGATACCCGGCATACAGCCTTATAAAAGAAATATAATGTACAATAGCTATAATAATTTTAATTAGGCACTAATACAAGAATGTAACAGGGGCTTGGTTCAGTCCGTGAAGAAATTAAGGACAAGTAGAAGCACTTGAAAGTGGGGTACTAGGATTTTCATTTGGGGTGGTGGGGGGGGGGGGGCGGGGTGTTAAAACACAAAATGTGCCTAATAGCGAAATATTTTATCACATGTTCTGTGACCTCAATCCAAATATTTTCCTGGCGAATGTCGTCTGGCTACGCGTATGAATTGATTAGCAAATAGTGTCATGCAGGTTCATATAATGTTGAGTGATATAATCTCCCTTAAAATAACAAAATGGGTTGGGATAGGCCTATGATGGTTTGAGTCATTCACTGTTTATAATGCCAAAAAAAGTCTGGTTTTTGGTCATCGGTCGGCTTCAAAATCGGTGCGGTGACATGCTTTTTTCGGCCATTTTTTTGTTTGTTTTTGTTTTTGTTTTGCCAACAGGGAAATACGTGATACATTGTATCGCGGGGACCAAATTTCCCCCATATTCAAAGTATGGTGGCTAAGAGAGGCCTCAACAACAGGGCAAACGTGTGTTTGAGAGCGGTTCGTGTGTGATAGCAGTTCATCGTGTTAGCGCTTCGTGTAGCGCCCTCGCGCGGCGTGCAGAGACGAAGCGTGTATTAAAAACATACAAACACAGTCTTGAACCAAGACTAGTCCCTATGTGAAAAAGTCGTTTAAAGCACACGGCAGAATGCCAATCGATCCAGCAATTTTGGCTGCATTTGGACACCGTTTCATAGCAACAACAAAATAAAAAATAAAAATAATAAATAAATAAATAAATAAATAAATAAATAAATAAATAAATAAATAAATAAATAAATAAATAAATAAATAAATAAAAAATTAAAAATGCCGACGCGCGGGTCTGAGGCGACGCGCGTGGAAACCAAAAACCCAAGACTTTTTTTGGGGGCATAACTGTGTTTACTTGAGGAATATGTCCCAAAATGATTTATTGTTGGTCCCGTCATAATTTCATTTGGGTATACATAATTATTGTTAAACCAAGTTTCCGACAACTACTAGTATCCTATTTTGTGATGTATCTAACACTTTCCTTTCTAAAGGGATCATAATGTTCCAATGAAACAAAAAATACATCTTTAATGGTTGTTGGGGTAGAATGTCGTATCCGACCGCCACTTTTTTCTCATTCAATATAACCAATAATGTAATCTTACCTACCTAGTAAGGTGGAGAACATAAAATATGGATGTTAATGGACATATACTTCAAATTATTCCAGGGTATTTATTTCATGAAAAATCAGGAATTTTTGGTATGCGATGACTTCCTCAGTCATGCATATCAGTTTGATCTTGTCAACTCCTCCAACACGGTCATTATACATACGCAGTGGCAACTATAATAGGATCCTTCTATTTTCTGAAGGGGAGGACTTTTTTAGAAGGGAAATAAAGTCCGTAAACCATCATAAAAGTGGATTTTAAAGAGAGTTTTCGCTTTCTGTACCCCTGAAAATCGATAGAATAATTTGTTTACTGGTTAGTGGTTGCAAACAAATTCCAAAAATCCCCTTAAAAAGTGGCAGTCGGATACGACATTCTTTCCGGTTGTTGGGTTGAAATAATAATGCGAGTCTTATAGTAAAGCGAGAAATCTATCACGCTGTTCAAGCACTGTGCTGATCAAACCCAACCCTAGTACTCATTCAGGGTGGAGAGAAACAAGGTGTGTTTCTCAAGGCACACAAGCGCCAAGGTCATGGCCAGGATTCGAACCCACATTCTGACGAATCAGCCAACAGATCTTACCCGCTAGACAGCTCGGCCATGTATCACTCCATGGTGACAGTGTCCATTATAATTGATTGCACACCAATACAGCTAAGGCCTTAATACTTTATACTAACTCTATGCCCACTGTTAGCCTGAGATTGCTCCGAGAAGAGGAGTGCGTGGAATCATGATGATGAGACTTTTGAGCTTTCTGGTGATCGTCGGGGTGACGTTTGGATTTCATGGTCACGGTGAACAGGTAAGCTAACGAACCGCCGTGAGCACTGGCCGCGCCCCGAGGACGATGATTTTCAAAGATTTGATATTGACAAACTTACCCTTTGATCAACCAAAATTAATAATTTTTGCATAAACCGAAACAGCATTTTTTTAATTTTATATAATACAAAATTTAAATAATAAAACCTGACTTTAATGTGTATTTCGTGATATAATGTTTTGATAGTTTACAATACGTGGTAGGATATAGACAGGGGCCCAGTCTACCCTTGGCTTCGCCTGAAGATCTGGGGCGCGTTTTCGCGACTGTAACCAGAAACATGTTTGGGCTTCGGTCATTGGTTAAGCGTTTTCGCGAGTTCGGTTGTGCTGCGATGACGTCATTGTTCTGACCAAACGTGAACTGTAGTTTTAGCGCCCTCTTACGGCGCTATTGTGTCCTTTGACCTATAAAAGGTCAAAGGTCATCTTTGCCAAGTTGAATTTTGTGTCGTTGCTTCCATATTGTTAGTGATTATTCATGGTAAAGAATATGGTACATGCAATTAAAATGTTATTGTTAATTTTAATTGACTCGTAAATTGTGTTTTACTTAATTGGCAATAACGTAGGTTTACCAAAACAGAAGTTTGTGATCGGTTACGCTTGGTTTAAAGATGGCGGATTGTAAAAAGTAACGAAAGGTTTATTAATTATTTGTTAAAAACTTAAAACATGATGGAATGATTGTTCGTATACCAGTATATCTTTTAAGTTTATTATTACTAGCACTCACAAGTAAGTTCTATTTTGCAAAACCTTGAATTACACCGTATATTTTGATAAACTTTGATGACTGAACACGTCGCGAACCGAACTTGAACAATTTTCTGATTTTGGCCATGAGAATGAAAGTCATAGATTTGCGTCCACCGCCCGGCCGCATGTCCCGAAAGCTACCGCCTAAATTTTTCATTATTTGCACAAAAAATCATTATTTGCACAAAAAAGGTATTTCCACCAAACAAATTTAGTTCCAAATCATCCAGTGATCCACATCAGTAAAACGAAGTTTTTACCAAATTTCCACCAGTATGTGCGCTATAATCATTAGCCCCTGACGTCCACTTTGAGCTAGAGGCGCGTGAATTACGCCAGATATGGCCGTGCAGCCGCCATATTTTTCCCGATGCTCAACTTTGACCTTGATTGGTAACTAGAGCGCGCAAGCCTCGAAGCGTGACGTCAGATCTTCAGCACAATGAGTAACGTATCCAATGAAATCCTTTGAGTGGTATGTCTGTAGCCTGTCCATATCTTCTTCTATCCATACTATAATGATCGTTAAGTCGCCATCTTTGTTAGTGCAAACACGGGGCGCCGCCATCTTTGTTTCAGGGCGCCGCCATGTTTTTTTCAGGGCGCCGCCATGTTTCTTTCAGGGCGCCGCCATGTTTCGCGTCAACTGGCGCCCGCACCCTGCTGAATTGATGCGTCCTGGGGTCAATTTCGGGGTACCCGTGGGTTGGGGTCTGCGTTGTTGGTGTTCCGACGTCTACCCGCGATTGCGTGGATTGCGTGCAACGGCAGCCGGACACCCGCAATGATCGTTAAGCTTGGTCGGGTGACTTCGCGGCTATCCTCGGTGATCGAGGGTCGGGCAGGGTGCCAGATGAGGCGAACACTCCTGACTGCTGTGGTTCGAGATGTCTGGTTGGCTGTTTCAGACGGACCCCTGATTGGTCTTATTTTTCATCAATGAACTCCGTACCTACACGTGACCTTTGTGCTCAAAGACAATTTTCATCAACATTTACAACACACGTTTGGAATGTTTGTTGTTTTTGTTGTTTGATAATAACACAATAAAATACCAAACATCCGTAAACATTTTTAATCAACATGAGCAACATTGGTTGGGTTACTCCGCGGCTTTCGGTGAGCGTTGGTCGAGGAGGCCGGGTGCCACATACCACGAACAGTACCGAACTGCCGCGTTGCGAAATGTCTGATTCTCTGTTTCAGACGGACCTCCTGATTGGTCGGTAATGACGTCGGTGTGTCGACTCGACTCTTTGTTGATGCATTTATTTCGCGTAGCTCTTTTAGTCCTAGGTCTTAGGGACGTGACCAAGAGCTACGATTATCACAGCTATCTCCAAACATCAATAAACAATTTTAATCAACATGATCAACATTTACAAAACCCTTTTTGTTGTTTGATATTTGATAATAAATACCAAACATCAATTAACCTCAGTACCCATGTAATACTTTTGAAAGCCTGTAGTATCCAGACGCCATGTCCTCGATTGTGTACAAAGTCTATGGAGAGTTCAGTGCACTTTCAAATAATTTCTTAACACAATGTGAATTATTTCTCAGTCCCAGATTCATGTCTTTTTGAGAGTTCACTGCATTTTCAAAGTAAAGTTTAACACAATTTAAATTATTTCTCAGTCCCAGATTCATATAATATATATTATAAGATATATTATAATATAGGCCCTATGTTATAATATATATTTTTATAGCAGTTCTGTATTCCTCAGCTTGCTGATTTGTGAAAACAATTTTCAACCGATGAAATAGGGACTCTGACCTTTGATTTTACATACATAGAAGTAGAACTTGAACTGTTAGAAAAGCCCAAAATGATTTCACAATTGCCAGTGTAGATACCATCAGTCTTTCAACTTTGAGGTAATATAAAACGATTTCAGATCTGACAATCACAACAGCTTATGCACTTAGGTTTCAGGACATTTCTCACACAAAACAATTTTGGGAATCTTTTCTCCCAATTTTGAATATTTTAAAAGGTTTTAAAACCTACAGCGCCATGGCAACAATTTAAACTCAAACTGCGTCCTATTTTATATTAAGGGGTGGGGGCCTCAGGAAACAGTGCAGATTTCATCTGCAAATTTAATGTTATTCATATTTATTTCCCTTTTTCATGACTTGAAGGGGCCATGCAATCAATTTCCAAAAGAGACATTTTGTGCACATATCTGTGTCTGAACTGTACGAAAATACTAGGATACCCGTTTTCTGTGTACATGTATTTCTTTTCAGTACATTTATTTATTCAATATTCACTGTCCTACCATGTTAAAAACCCGATGGCGCTGTTGTGTTATGTCACTTTGACTTTTTACATGCCCCGCCCTCCCCGCTCAAAAATTAACCAATCACCAAGCTCATTCTAGAAAATGATGACCCTTGAGTGCCCCCTGCAAATTAGACCCCGTTACCCCATATTACATTACATAAACCAGCAAAGAAGTCGGCACAAAACCCGCAACATTTAATACTCACACATCACCCACACCTAGCGGGTGCCGCGCGAAGCGCGGCATCCCGCTAGTCCTTATTATCCTATCAAGGATATAGACAGGGGACCAGTCTACCCTTGGCCCAGTTCTGCCTAATTTTGTCTTAAAAAATAACCGATTGGTGGCGCTGTACAATATTCTGAAATCTGCACATGGGTTTGTTTGCGTACACACATGTTTACAAGCATACAATCATCTGTGTATCGACTTTTCGAGGCTTGTTGAAAGAAAGCGTTAGTAAGGAAGGTGCACTGGAAATATTGAATCAGAGAACACTTGGTTATTAGTTAATTTCTGGCATTTAAACTTGCACCTTACAAGGCTGTGACTATCTGTCGCTTATTGTGTACTGTTAAATTTGCTTTACAGATACTGCTCGATGACGTAGATAGAAATGGTAAGTTGGATCCTTATTGCACTGAGTGATAACATAATAATACCCTTAGAAAAATCAGTTCAGTAGTACCATTGGTAGTCTGTAGTAATGAATGGTAATAGTACCATTTATTGTCATTCATTACCACAGACTACTATTGAATACTAAAGTGAATATACTAAAGTGAATATATCAATGTACAACATTGGTAATGTTGGCAAAACTACTGGAATACTGTAGAATACAAATATTATGTCAAATATCACAGATTTTTCTTTAAAAGGCGAGATTAGAGGACACATTGAAATGTTAATGTCAGTTATTTTACAGAACTTGAGTTTATGATTTCATTTCTTTCCACTTGAACAACAGATTAATTTGTGTGTGGCAATTTTTGAGGTCCGTCATTGATAACGAAGGTCGAACCAAATACCAGTCTTGCCATAATGAAGTTCCTCTTCATTAAAAATGAAATCTTCTTTCCTAGCCGAACCAACACCCCCATGCCAAGCAGAAAGAGAGGCTGCAGACCCTGGTGATGTCATCCCAGAGTGTGATGAGTTAGGCTTCCATGTTCCCAAGCAGTGCAGTGCAGACGGCACCCTATGCTGGTGTGTGTCCCGCTGTGGTGATCCACTACCTGACACAAAAGGCGGACCTGATTTAGTTTGTGGTATGTAATTGTTTTGTAAAACATCAAAACCAGAAGGAAAAAAAAAATCATTTTGTTATTGTTTTCACTTTACTTCTCTCCACCCAGGAGTACTGAATGGGTACCTGGGAGTAGTGTTGTGTTTGATCAGCACAGTGCCATAGCTGCCAACTATTATGAATTTTTCATAATTATTACAAATTTTTTCAGGAATTACGAAAGTACAAATTAATTTACGTACATATATGTAGTAGGTTTTTGTTAGATTTATTTGCAGTTGGTCATCTTGACCATCATTTTAGTTTGAATACAAATTGTTATGTCTTGGTCGGTTTCATTACGAATTGGAATTTTGAAATGTTGGCAGCTATGCAGTGCTTGGAACAGCATGATAGATTTCTCGCTTTAGTATAAGACTCCAATATTAAATTTCATGTATTTATTTAAGTAACCCAACAACAATTAAAGATGTATTTTTTGTTTAGCTATTACCGAATGTTTATTGTTTTCATTGGAGCATTACGATCCCTTTAGAAAGGAAAGTATTAGATACATGACAAAATGGGATAGTTGTCAGAAGCTTGGTTTAACAATAATTATTTTGCTTAGTCATTTTGCTTAGGGAAGATCTTATAACTTTTTATAACTTTTTGTACAAAACATTAAAAAAACAGAAGACAATTTTGTACATTTTTGTTGTTGTTTTCACTTTCAATATCCAGAGAAAAGTCTCCATCAGGAGAAAAGTTTAAAAAAAGCATTCACAATTTAAACAAACACATGAAAAAGAAAGTAAATGTCTAAGTGTAACGTTATATTTTTGTTAGTGTTTTCTTCGAAATGAGAACTCTTCAGACATGAAGTAAGCTTTTTAAAAAAATATTATCTAGGGCCAATTTTATAGAGCTGTTTAGCAGATAAAATTACTTACTAGAAAAATTTGCTTAGCGGATTTCTTTGGTTACCAGAACAAATTTTCATGCAAAATGTATGCATTTTGGTCGGTCGTCTGTTTCATAATGCTTAGCAAAATTCTCTGCTTAGCAGCTCAATGAAATTGGGTCCAGGTGACGACCGATGCTGTACCTTCCAATTAGGCCTATATGTGATGTGTTCTACCAAAATCAGATGGAATTGGGCAGAGCTCGAAACTGAGAAATAGCTAACAAAATGAATGTATATAAAACCCTTAATAAAGCAATATAAGGCAATATTATTCTTCTTTAACACCCATTGCTAGGGAAAATGAAGTATCTTTGTAAGTATTTAATTACTTAAATTATACCAAATGAAACTTGTAACTTTAAAGGGCAATAACTGTTTTGCGTTTTTGTATAAAAAAAAATACTTAAAAATTAAGTAATTCTGCTTTTGCACATCTGATTAAAAAAAAAAATCTATCATTGTTAAAGCTGAAGATCTCTACTTTCATTATTAATAACCAACTCAATTTTGATTTCTTGCCCAAATGTGTCTGATTTCGTTAGAACACATCACAAATAGTCTCTGTTCCATCCGCTAACCAATTATTTTATCACTGTACGTCTAGAGCTAGATGAGTTGCCATGCCAGAGGGAATTGAGAGAAAGTGTCTTTATCGGGATCATCCCTGGTAAATTCAAACCAAATTGTCATGGCGATGGATTCTATGGCCACACCCAATGTCATGGATCTGTCTGCTGGTGTACTGATCGCTGTGGCAACAGAGTGGAGTCCTCAAGACATGCAATTTGGAAGAGAGATTCTTGCGGTACGTAAAAAGGAACAAAGATTGAAAGATGCAGTCTCAATTGGAGTGTATCATGTTTAATGGACAATTTCATAAAAAAGAGTCTTGAGCAAAACAAATTGAATAATTATATTTTCTTTTTTAATGAACAATTTTCAACTCATTGGTATCAAGTCTGGACTTACAGATTCTGGTATAACACCAATTTCTAACATCAAATAATTATTAGATTTTTATTATTTTTTTATTGATTTTGCTCAATTTGTCCACATGTTTATTGTTGGAATAAGTGACTCTGCAATGGTGCTAATTAACCCTAACCCTCCCAAATCCTCCAAAATCTTCTTTGCTAAAGTGAAGGATTTTGAAGGATTGAAGTTACATGCTACATGCTCTTTGCTAAAGTGAAGGATTTTGGAGGATTGAGGTTATTAGGCATACTTGCCTTTCCATGGTACATATACATCCATATTTGTTGTAGTGATTGCAAGGTCAGTGCTTGGGTCAGTGGACACTGTTTATTGCTCCATGCATGCAGGGAGGGTCCCTGGCCATGTAACATGTATCACAGATTAGAAACACATGTGTGCATACATGCTATGTGCTTGCTTTACTACAGAAGGATTTTGGAGGATTCAGGTTATGTGTAAGCAAATGGGCCTAGGGAGTTAGGAAGGATTCAGGTTATGTGGAAGCAAATGGGCCTAGGGAGTTAGGGAGGATTCAGGTTATGTGTAAGCAAATGGGCCTAGGGAGTTAGGAAGGATTCAGGTTATGTGTAAGCAAATGGGCCTAGGGAATTAGGAAGGATTCAGGTTATGTGTAAGCACAATGGGCCTAGGGAGTTAGGAAGGATTCAGGTTATGTGTAAGCAAATGGGCCTAGGGAGTTAGGAAGGATTCAGGTTATGTGTAAGCAAATGGGCCTAGGGAGTTAGGAAGGATTCAGGTTATGTGTAAGCAAATGGGCCTAGGGAGTTAGGAAGGATTCAGGTTATGTGTAAGCAAATGGGCCTATAGGGAGTTAGGAAGGATTCAGGTTATGTGTAAGCAAATGGGCCTAGGGAGTTAGGAAGGATTCAGGTTATGTGTAAGCAAATGGGCCTAGGGAGTTAGGAAGGATTCAGGTTATATGTAAGCAAATGGGCCTAGGGAGTTAGGAAGGATTCAGGTTATGTGTAAGCAAATGGGCCTAGGGAGTTAGGAAGGATTCAGGTTATATGTAAGCAAATGGGCCTAGGGAGTTAGGAAGGATTCAGGTTATGTGTAAGCAAATGGACCTAGGGAGTTAGGAAGGATTCAGGTTATGTGTAAGCAAATGGGCCTAGGGAGTTAGGGAAGGATTCAGGTTATGTGTAAGCAAATGGGCCTAGGGAGTTAGGAAGGATTCAGGTTATGTGTAAGCAAATGGGCCTAGGGAGTTAGGAAGGATTCAGGTTATGTGTAAGCAAATGGGCCTAGGGAGTTAGGAAGGATTCAGGTTATGTGTAAGCAAATGGGCCTAGGGAGTTAGGAAGGATTCAGGTTATGTGTAAGCAAATGGGCCTAGGGAGTTAGGAAGGATTCAGGTTATATGTAAGCAAATGGGCCTAGGGAGTAGGGAAGGATTCAGGTTATATGTAAGCAAATGGGCCTAGGGAGTTAGGAAGGATTCAGGTTATGTGTAAGCAAATGGGCCTAGGGAGTTAGGAAGGATTCAGGTTATATGTAAGCAAATGGGCCTAGGGAGTTAGGAAGGATTCAGGTTATGTGTAAGCAAATGGGCCTAGGGAGTTAGGAAGGATTCAGGTTATATGTAAGCAAATGGGCCTAGGAGTTAGGATTAATGAGTTAACTCCTAATTGTAATATATCATCATTTTAATAATATCACTGCAGTAAGCACAAATCATGGTGTATCTGATACAGGACCAATTTCATAGACTGCTAAGCAGAGAATGGGCGGATCCAGAACATTTTTTAGGGGGGGCTGAGAATCAAAAACAATTATTTTTCAGTAGCCTACTGGAAAAATTACAATGAAATAATCAAAGGGAGAGAAAAACAAAGCACAGTGAGGGAATGGGAGTGCGTTCTCCCTCTCTCTCTCTCTCTCTCTCTCTCTCTCTCTCTCTCTTTTTTTAAACGATTTTAGGGGGGCTTACAGCCCCCTTAGCCCCCCCTGGATCCGCCAGTGGCATTATAAAACAGATTACCAGCCAAAATACACCCCTTTTATGTGGCAAATTTGGCTGGTAACCACAAAACTCTGCTAAGTAAATATTTCTGGTAAGCATTTTTTTCTGCATAGCAGCTGTATGAAATTGACCACTGCACATTTTATGACACACAGAATGTCCCAACGACAACCATGCCTGGAAGTGTAAGAGCAACCCCTGTGACCTTGAGTCGGTAACCTGCCCTGCCCACCCAGAGGCTGTCTGTAAGCCATCCATTTGTGGAGGTTGCTTGGCCAAGTTTTATGTTGATGATAAGGAGGTGAATTGTGACATAATAGTGCCAGAGCCACACCCAGAAGTTGAACCACACCCAGAGGTAGAGCCACACCCAGATGTTGAACCAGGCCCAATAGGTATGTACAGTGAAAGAATGTACACTGGGATGTGGGGTTTGTACACTGGGTGGTTGGGTATGTACACTGGGATGTGGGGTTTTTACACTGGGTAGTTGGGTATGTACACTGCAAGTATTCCATCAAATACAACTTATGATTGTTGTTGAAAACCTGTGCTATATAAATATTTCTTCCCCTCAAAGAAACCAGTCCATGTGTTGCCAGCGATGGAAGCATTCGTAACCATGGAGAATCATGGAAAGTTGACAAATGCATGACATGTGAGTGTAATAATGGTTTTCCTGCGTGCATGTCACCAATGTGTGCTGGCCCACCGTTTGGAAAACAGTGTACGGTGAGGCCCGGAACAGAAGGAAACTGCTGTGAAGAATATGATTGTACAGGTAGGTTTGTTTATAAAAGCATATAAAGTTTGCTTTGAAATTGCTTTTAAAGACCATACACAATGGCAAAATGGATTAAATTTGGTGTAAAGTTGATGATGGTATCAAACATCACTTCAAATATTTCTGTCTTAGTTGCTATTGTTTTCGTAAAATTAGTGAAATAATTTTTCCAAAATGAAATTTCTGTCTCATGATGACAAAAATTCCAAATCAGAATGAATATACAGAGTCTGCCTGCTTTTCATGTTTTTCTTGTTAACAACACACTGAAATAGGTGGGATATTTCACTGGTTTGTTTTTATACAGAGCCACACCCAGAGGTAGAGCCACACCCAGAGGTAGAGCCACACCCATATGTTGAACCAGGCCCAATAGGTATGTACAGTAAAAGAATGTACACTGGGATGTGGGGTTTGTACACTGGGTAGTTGGGTATGTACACTGGGTATCTGGGTAGTTGGGTATGTACACTGGGATGTGGGGTTTACACTAGGTACTTGGGTATGTACATGGGAACGTGGGGTTTGTACACTGGGTAGTTGGGTATGTACACTGGGTATCTGGGTAGTTGGGTATGTACACTGCAAGTATTACATCAAATACATCTTATGATTGTTGTTGAAAACCTGTGCTATATAATTATTTCTTCCCCTCAAAGAAACCAGTCCATGTGTTGCCAGCGATGGAAGCATCCGTAACCATGGAGAATCATGGAAAGTTGACAAATGTATGACATGTGAGTGTAATAATGGTGTTCCTGCGTGCCTGTCACCAATGTGCCGCCCACCGCTTGGAAAACAGTGTACGGTGAGGCCCGGAACAGAAGGATACTGCTGTGTAGAATTCGATTGTACAGGTAGGTTTGTTTATAAAACCATATAACGCTTGCTTTTAACTTGAGAAGACGGTCAACTCTCCACAAAATAATATTATATGATGGTATTTTTTTCGTTGGTGTCACCCTATTCTTATGTAAGTTAAAGTTCCTGAATACAAACAGTCTGCATGCCATGCTTTTTTCTTTGTAAACAATACAGTGAAAAATAAGCTGAAAACAGGTTTGTTTACCAAACATTTATACTGGCTTTAACCTGGTAACGACAAGGTCAAATCTTTTTGATTTGGTATCACCCAAATTTTCTAAAAATTAAAACTCACGGATGGTTTTTATTGAGTTTTTTGTTTGTTTGCCTTTCATCGATGTGTTACAGCACTGTCGTGCTTTTGTGTGTATTGACCCAACATGTTTTTTGTTAAGTAAATTTTTCCAGAACTGCTATGTCTAATGTGGATTGCAATATGATGTTATAATCGTGTATTTCATTATAATATATAATATTCTGTCACGCTAGCTACATAAGGGAGGAGGGACAAAGTCATGGTCCGGCCAAGCCTTTAAGAAGCCGGGCCAGGCCCAGGCTTTGCCTAGGCTCAGGGGCCTATATAATCCCCTAGCTGAGCACAAAAGACCCTTTACTAATGAATAGATCTCAAGTGGTTCTTATTGTTAATGCAATTAACCTTGACTGACACCTCAGCTGTCTTTTGTTCACAACTGCAGCCATTATAACAAGCTCTGCTTGGCTGAGCTAGGCCTTCCAGAAGCCCAGGTTATGTTGATTGGCAGGTACTGTATTGTTACAGGATTAGGACTCACAAAAGACGGATTAGGAGGCCAGGTAGCTTAGGCCTGGCCTGGCATCTCAAAGGCTTGGCTGTAATCGTGACTTGGCCTCCTCCTAAGAATTATCCTGGTTGGTGCATAATTGCATATCAATTGAACGTGACAATGGTCTAACCTGATTGCTTTTGCATTTCATTGATTCTTTGACTTAGTTTACCTTGCAAAGACTGAGGAAGTATCTGTGTTATATTTTACCGATGCCGACATTTCATTGAACATTTAAAAAAAAATTATTTAACCCTTTAAAAGATGCTGTATTTGATGGCAAGGATCATTGTTATTTCTACCTTATAAAGTTTTCCCCTTTTTTTTTGCTTTTTCATCAGCAATTTTGCTTTTAATCCAGTACACTTTAATCACTTCCAAATGAGCAGTTTTGCCAATATTACCAATGTTTTACCTTCCCTAGAACGAAAGGTACATATTAATACAAAGATGTATTCAAACTTGCTTTTTTTTAAATTTCTTTCTTACCCCTCAAGATTCATGTGTTGACAGCGATGGAACCGTACATGCCAATGGAGAATCATGGAAAGTTGACAAATGTGTGACATGTGAATGTCATAGTGGTGTACCTGGGTGCATGTCACCAATGTGTGCCGGCCCACCGTTTGGAAAACAGTGTACGGTGAGGCCCGGAACAGAAGGAAACTGCTGTGAAAAATATGATTGTACAGGTAGGTTTGTTTATAAAAGCATATAAAGTTTGCTTTGAAATTGCTTTTAAAGACCATACACAATGGCAAAATGGATTAAATTTGGTGTAAAGTTGATGATGGTATCAAACATCACTTCAAATATTTCTGTCTTAGGTGCTATTGTTTTCGTAAAATTAGTGATATAATCAGAATAAATATACAGAGTCTGCCTGCTTTTCATGTTTTTCTTGTTAACAACACACTGAAATAGGTGGGATATTTCACTGGTTTGTTTTTATACAGAGCTACACCCAGAGGTAGAACCACACCCGGAGGTAGAGCCACACCCAGAGGTAGAGCCACACCCAGAGGTAGAGCCACACCCAGATGTTGAACCAGGCCCAATAGGTATGTACAGTTAAAGAATGTACACTGGGATGTGGGGTTTACACTGGGTACTTGGGTATATACACGGGAATGTGGTCCTAGTTACTATACCTTATTTGTTTATTTAATTATAATTAAATCCGGAAATGTACAGTCCTTAGTAGAAATAAATGTATTTGTGGAACTCTCAAGAAAAAGTGTTCACGAGTTTTTCTATAAGCCAGGACGAGTTTTGCCTGGCGGCCAGGGTTGCTTCCATTAGTTATTTTTGCTCTGGTTATATAAATTTTTCCCAGTCTGACATGGCCAGAACTACTGTCTGATGTGGATTGCAATATGATGTTATAATCGTGTATTTCATTATAATATATAATATTCTGTCACGCTAGCTACATAAGGGAGGAGGGACAAAGTCATGGTCCAGCCAAGCCTTTAAGAAGCCGGGCCAGGCCCAGGCTTTGCCTAGGCTCAGGGGCCTATATAATCCCCTAGCTGAGCACAAAAGACCCTTTACTAATGAATATATCTCAAGTGGTTCTTATTGTTAATGCAATTAACCTTGACTGACACCTCAGCTGTCTTTTGTTCACAACTGCAGCCATTATAACAAGCTCTGCTTGGCTGAGCTAGGCCTTCCAGAAGCCCAGGTTATGTTGATTGGCAGGTACTGTATTGTTACAGGATTAGGACTCACAAAAGACGGATTAGGAGGCCAGGTAGCTTAGGCCTGGCCTGGCATCTCAAAGGCTTGGCTGTAATCGTGACTTTGGCCCTCCTCCCTAAGAATTATCCTGGTTGGTGCATAATTGCATATCAATTGAACGTACAATGGTCTAACCTGATTGCTTTGCATTTCATTGGATTCTTTGACTTAGTTTACCTTGCAAAGACTGAGGAAGTATCTGTGTTATATTTTACCGATGCCGACATTTCATTGAACATTTAAAAAAATTATTTAACCCTTTAAAAGATGCTGTATTTGATGGCAAGGATCATTGTTATTTCTACCTTATAAAGTTTTCCCCTTTTTTTTTGCTTTTTCATCAGCAATTTTGCTTTAATCCAGTACACTTAATCACTTCCAAATGAGCAATTTTTGCCAATATTACTAAATGTTTTACCTTCCCTAGAACGAAGGTACATATTAATACAAAGATGTATTCAAACTTGCTTTTTTTAAATTTCTTTCTTACCCCTCAAGATTCATGTGTTGACAGCGATGGAACCGCATATGCCAATGGAGAATCATGGAAAGTTGACAAATGTGTGACATGTGAATGTCATAGTGGTGTACCTGGGTGCATGTCACCAATGTGTGCCGGCCCACCGTTTGGAAAACAGTGTACGGTGAGGCCCGGAACAGAAGGAAACTGCTGTGAAAAATATGATTGTACAGGTAGGTTTGTTTATAAAAGCATATAACGTTTGCTTTGAAATTGCTTTTAAAGACCATACACAATGGCAAAATGGATTAAATTTGGTGTAAAGTTGATGATGGTATCAAACATCACTTCAAATATTTCTGTCTTAGGTGCTATTGTTTTCGTAAAATTAGTGATATAATCAGAATAAATATACAGAGTCTGCCTGCTTTTCATGTTTTTCTTGTTAACAACACACTGAAATAGGTGGGATATTTCACTGGTTTGTTTTTATACAGAGCTACACCCAGAGGTAGAACCACACCCGGAGGTAGAGCCACACCCAGAGGTAGAGCCACACCCAGATGTTGAACCAGGCCCAATAGGTATGTACAGTTAAAGAATGTACACTGGGATGTGGGGTTTACACTGGGTACTTGGGTATATACACGGGAATGTGGTCCTAGTTACTATACCTTATTTGTTTATTTAATTATAATTAAATCCGGAAATGTACAGTCCTTAGTAGAAATAAATGTATTTGTGGAACTCTCAAGAAAAAGTGTTCACGAGTTTTTCTATAAGCCAGGACGAGTTTTGCCTGGCGGCCAGGGTTGCTTCCATTAGTTATTTTTGCTCTGGTTATATAAATTTTTCCCAGTCTGACATGGCCAGAACTACTGTCTGATGTGGATTGCAATATGATGTTATAATCGTGTATTTCATTATAATATATAATATTCTGTCACGCTAGCTACATAAGGGAGGAGGGACAAAGTCATGGTCCGCTGTTTTAAGAAGCCGGGCCAGGCCCAGGCTTTGCCTAGGCTCAGGGGCCTATAATCCCCTAGCTGAGCACAAAAGACCCTTTACTAATGAATAGATCTCAAGTGGTTCTTATTGTTAATGCAATTAACCTTGACTGACACCTCAGCTGTCTTTTGTTCACAACTGCAGCCATTATAACAAGCTCTGCTTGGCTGAGCTAGGCCTTCCAGAAGCCCAGGTTATGTTGATTGGCAGGTACTGTATTGTTACAGGATTAGGACTCACAAAAGACGGATTAGGAGGCCAGGTAGCTTAGGCCTGGCCTGGCATCTCAAAGGCTTGGCTGTATCGTGACTTTGGCCCTCCTCCCTAAGAATTATCCTGGTTGGTGCATAATTGCATATCAATTGAACGTACAATGGTCTAACCTGATTGCTTTGCATTTCATTGGGATTCTTAGTTTACCTTGCAAAGACTGAGTAAGTATCTGTGTTATATTTTACCGATGCCGACATTTCATTGAACATTTACAAAAAAAAAATTATTTAACCCTTTAAAAGATGCTGTATTTGGTGGCAAGGATCATTGTTATTTCTGCCTTATAAAGTTTTTCCCTGCGTTTTGCTTTTTCATCAGCAATTTTGCTTTTAATCCAGTACACTTTAATCACTTCCAAATGAGCAATTTTGCCAATATTACTAATGTTTTACCTTCCCTAGAACGAAAGGTACATATTAATACAAAGATGTATTCAAACTTGCTTTTTTTTAAATTTCTTTCTTACCCCTCAAGATTCATGTGTTGACAGCGATGGAACCGTACATGCCAATGGAGAATCATGGAAAGTTGACAAATGTGTGACATGCGTATGTCATAGTGGTGTACCTGGGTGCATGTCACCAATGTGTGCCGGCCCACCGTTTGGAAAACAGTGTACGGTGAGGCCTGGAACAGAAGGAAACTGCTGTGTAGAATATGATTGTACAGGTAGGTTTGTTTATAAAAGCATATAAAGTTTGCTTTGAAATTGCTTTTAAAGACCATACACAATGGCAAAATGGATTAAATTTGGTGTAAAGTTGATGATGGTATCAAACGTCACTTGAAATATTTCTGTCTTAGGTGCTATTGTTTTCGTAAAATTAGTGATATAATCAGAATAAATATACAGAGTCTGCCTGCTTTTCATGTTTTTCTTGTTAACAACACACTGAAATAGGTGGGATATTTCACTGGTTTGTTTTTATACAGAGCTACACCCAGAGGTAGAGCCACACCCAGAGGTAGAGCCACACCCAGAGGTAGAGCCACACCCATATGTTGAACCAGGCCCAATAGGTATGTACAGTAAAAGAATGTACACTGGGATGTGGGGTTTGTACACTGGGTAGTTGGGTATGTACACTGGGTATCTGGGTAGTTGGGTATGTACACTGGGATGTGGGGTTTACACTAGGTACTTGGGTATGTACATGGGAACGTGGGGTTTGTACACTGGGTAGTTGGGTATGTACACTGGGTATCTGGGTAGTTGGGTATGTACACTAGGTATCTGGGTAGTTGGGTATGTACACTGGGATGTGGAGTAGGACTCACAAAAGACGGATTAGGAGGCCAGGTAGCTTAGGCCTGGCCTGGCATCTCAAAGGCTTGGCTGTAATCGTGACTTTGGCCCTCCTCCCTAAGAATTATCCTGGTTGGTGCATAATTGCATATCAATTGAACGTACAATGGTCTAACCTGATTGCTTTGCATTTCATTGGATTCTTTGACTTAGTTTACCTTGCAAAGACTGAGGAAGTATCTGTGTTATATTTTACCGATGCCGACATTTCATTGAACATTTAAAAAAAAATTATTTAACCCTTTAAAAGATGCTGTATTTGATGGCAAGGATCATTGTTATTTCTACCTTATAAAGTTTTCCCCTTTTTTTTTGATTTTTCATCAGCAATTTTGCTTTTAATCCAGTACACTTTAATCACTTCCAAATGAGCAGTTTTGCCAATATTACCAATGTTTTACCTTCCCTAGAACGAAGGTACATATTAATACAAAGATGTATTCAAACTTGCTTTTTTAAATTTCTTTCTTACCCTCAAGATTCATGTGTTGACAGCGATGGAACCGTACATGCCAATGGAGAATCATGGAAAGTTGACAAATGTGTGACATGTGAATGTCATAGTGGTGTACCTGGGTGCATGTCACCAATGTGTGCCGGCCCACCGTTTGGAAAACAGTGTAATGTGAGGCCCGAACAGAAGGAAACTGCTGTGAAAAAATATGATTGTACAGGTAGGTTTGTTTATAAAAGCATATAAAGTTTGCTTTGAAATTGCTTTTAAAGACCATACACAATGGCAAAATGGATTAAATTTGGTGTAAAGTTGATGATGGTATCAAACATCACTTCAAATATTTCTGTCTTAGGTGCTATTGTTTTCGTAAAATTAGTGATATAATCAGAATAAATATACAGAGTCTGCCTGCTTTTCATGTTTTTCTTGTTAACAACACACTGAAATAGGTGGGATATTTCACTGGTTTGTTTTTATACAGAGCCACACCCAGAGGTAGAGCCACACCCAGAGGTAGAGCCACACCCAGAGGTAGAGCCACACCCAGATGTTGAACCAGGCCCAATAGGTATGTACAGTTAAAGAATGTACACTGGGATGTGGGGTTTACACTGGGTACTTGGGTATATACACGGGAATGTGGTCCTAGTTACTATACCTTATTTGTTTATTTAATTGTAATTAAATCCGGAAATGTACAGTCCTTAGTAGAAATAAATGTATTTGTGGAACTCTCAAGAAAAAGTGTTCACGAGTTTTTCTATAAGCCAGGACGAGTTTTGCCTGGCGGCCAGGGTTGCTTCCATTAGTTATTTTTGCTCTGGTTATATAAATTTTTCCCAGTCTGACATGGCCAGAACTACTGTCTGATGTGGATTGCAATATGATGTTATAATCGTGTATTTCATTATAATATATAATATTCTGTCACGCTAGCTACATAAGGGAGGAGGGACAAAGTCATGGTCCGGCCAAGCCTTTAAGAAGCCGGGCCAGGCCCAGGCTTTGCCTAGGCTCAGGGGCCTATAATCCTCAGCTGAGCACAAAAGAGCCTTTACTAATGAATATATCTCAAGTGGTTCTTATTGTTAATGCAATTAACCTTGACTGACACCTCAGCTGTCTTTTGTTCACAACTGCAGCCATTATAACAAGCTCTGCTTGGCTGAGCTAGGCCTTCCAGAAGCCCAGGTTATGTTGATTGGCAGGTACTGTATTGTTACAGGATTAGGACTCACAAAAGACGGATTAGGAGGCCAGGTAGCTTAGGCCTGGCCTGGCATCTCAAAGGCTTGGCTGTAATCGTGACTTTGGCCCTCCTCCCTAAGAATTATCCTGGTTGGTGCATAATTGCATATCAATTGAACGTACAATGGTCTAACCTGATTGCTTTGCATTTCATTGGATTCTTTGACTTAGTTTACCTTGCAAAGACTGAGGAAGTATCTGTGTTATATTTTACCGATGCCGACATTTCATTGAACATTTAAAAAAAAATTATTTAACCCTTTAAAAGATGCTGTATTTGATGGCAAGGATCATTGTTATTTCTACCTTATAAAGTTTTCCCCTTTTTTTTTGCTTTTTCATCAGCAATTTTGCTTTTAATCCAGTACACTTTAATCACTTCCAAATGAGCAATTTTGCCAATATTACCAATGTTTTACCTTCCCTAGAACGAAAGGTACATATTAATACAAAGATGTATTCAAACTTGCTTTTTTTTTAATTTCTTTCTTACCCCTCAAGATTCATGTGTTGACAGCGATGGAACCGTACATGCCAATGGAGAATCATGGAAAGTTGACAAATGTGTGACATGTGAATGTCATAGTGGTGTACCTGGGTGCATGTCACCAATGTGTGCCGGCCCACCGTTTGGAAAACAGTGTACGGTGAGGCCCGGAACAGAAGGAAACTGCTGTGAAAAATATGATTGTACAGGTAGGTTTGTTTATAAAAGCATATAAAGTTTGCTTTGAAATTGCTTTTAAAGACCATACACAATGGCAAAATGGATTAAATTTGGTGTAAAGTTGATGATGGTATCAAACATCACTTGAAATATTTCTGTCTTAGGTGCTATTGTTTTCGTAAAATTAGTGATATAATCAGAATAAATATACAGAGTCTGCCTGCTTTTCATGTTTTTCTTGTTAACAACACACTGAAATAGGTGGGATATTTCACTGGTTTGTTTTTATACAGAGCCACACCCGGAGGTAGAACCACACTCGGAGGTAGAGCCACACCCGGAGGTAGAGCCACACCCAGATGTTGAACCAAGCCTACCTTTCGGTAAAATAATGGAGAGGATCGGTGTGTGTATACTGGTAGGGTATGGGTGGGTGTGTACACTGGGTATTTGGTTATGCATACTCTGGGTATGTAGTTGGGTGTATGCACTGGGTATGTAGTTGGGTGTATGCACTGGGTATGGGGGTAGTTGGGTGTGTGGGTAGTTGGGTGTATACACTGGGTAGATGAGTGTATACACTGGGTAGATGAGTATGTGGCATAATATGGATGTAAGTCTGTTACCTACATGTGTTGCCATTCATGTACTAACCTAGTCCACGGCATAGTATTAGAAGTCTATTACCTACAAGAAGTGTGCCATTCATGTACTAACCTAGTCCATAGCACAGTACTCCAAGAACAATGGATTTGGCCCATTTGTGACATTTGGTTTTTCTAAGTAATGTGCAAGGTCTCAAAAAGAAGCAGTGTAGTTTGGGAGACTTACCCAGCATGTGAGAGAACTGTATCTCGTGTACACACATTAGCGTTTATTGAATGCGCCCATTGTTTGGTTCGTCTACGTCTAGTTTAAGATCGCATCTAGTTCTGTAAGAACTAGCTTCGTGTGGAAATGTGGTAGGTGGGTGTGTTGAATGGATGTGGGTAGGTAGGTGTGTGTACACTGGGTACCTGGGTGAATGGGTAGGTTGGTGGTGTAATCTGGGTACTAGGTGATGGGTATAGGTTGGTTGTGTACACTGGGTAGTTGGGTATGTGGGTAGGTAGGTGTGTGTACACTGGGTACCTGGGTGAATGGGTAGGTTGGTGGTGTAATCTGGGTACTAGGTGATGGGTATAGGTTGGTTGTGTACACTGGGTAGTTGGGTATGTGGGTAGGTAGGTGTGTGTACACTGGGTACCTGGGTGAATGGGTAGGTTGGTGGTGTACACTGGGTAGGTAGGTAGGTAGGTAGGTAGGTTGGTTGTGTATACTGGGTATGTGGGTATAGGTGGGTAATTGGGTAGGTTGGTTGTGTACACTGGGTAGTTGGGTATGTGGGTAGGTAGGTGTGTGTACACTGGGTAGCTTGGTGATTGGGTAGGTTGGTCATGTACACTGGGTAGGTAGGTAGGTATTGGATGTGTACACTGGGTAGTTGGGTGTGTGAGTGAGTGGGTGTGTACACTGGGTACCTGGGTATGTTAGTGAATGAGACGTACAATAAATATCATACTGATCCATCAAATACAAATTATAATTGTTGTTGAAAACCTGCGTTATATAATTATTTCTTCCCCTCAAAGAAACCTGTTGCTTTGCCAGCGATGGAAGCATATATAACCATGGAGAATCGTGGAATCGTGACAAATGTACAGAATGCAGGTGTGAAAATGGTATACCTGCATGCATGTCACCAATGTGTGCCGGCCCACCGTTTGGAAAACAGTGTATGGTGAGGCCCGGAACAGAAGGATACTGCTGTGTAGAATATGATTGCGAGTGTAATAATGGTGTTCCTGCGTACATGTCACCGATGTGTGTCTTGCCATAATGAAGTTCCTCTTCATTAAAAATGAAATCTTTTTCCCTAGCCGAACCAACACCCCCATGCCAAGCAGAGAGAGAGGCTGCAGACCCGGGTGATGTCCTCCCAGAGTGTGATGAGTTAGGCTTCCATGTTCCCAAGCAGTGCAGTGCAGACGGCACCCTATGCTGGTGTGTGTCCCGCTGTGGTGATCCACTACCTGACACAAAAGGCGGACCTGATTTAGTTTGTGGTATGTAATTGTTTTGTAAAACATCAAAACCAGAAGGAAAAAAAAAATCATTTTGTTATTGTTTTCACTTTACTTCTCTCCACCCAGGAGTACTGAATGGGTACCTGGGAGTAGTGTTGTGTTTGATCAGCACAGTGCCATAGCTGCCAACTATTACGAATTTTTCATAATTATTACAAATTATTTCAGGAATTACGAAAGTACAAATTAATTTACGTACATATATGTAGTAGGTTTTTGTTAGATTTATTTGCAGTTGGTCATCTTGACCATCATTTTAGTTTGAATACAAATTGTTATGTCTTGGTCGGTTTCATTACGAATTGGAATTTTGAAATGTTGGCAGCTATGCAGTGCTTTGAACAGCGTGATAGATTTCTCGCTTTAGTATAAGACTCCAATATTAAATTTCATGTATTTATTTAAGTAACCCAACATCAATTAAAGATGTATTTTTTGTTTAGCTATTACCGAATGTTTATTGTTTTCATTGGAGCATTACGATCCCTTTAGAAAGGAAAGTATTAGATACATGACAAAATGGGATAGTTGTCAGAAGCTTGGTTTAACAATAATTATTTTGCTTAGTCATTTTGCTTAGGGAAGATCTTATAACTTTTTATAACTTTTTGTACAAAACATTAAAAAAACAGAAGACAATATTGTACATTTTTGTTGTTGTTTTCACTTTCAATATCCAGAGAAAAGTCTCCATCAGGAGAAAAGTAAAAAAAAAGCATTCACAATTTAAACAAACACATGAAAAAGAAAGTAAATGTCTAAGTGTAACGTTATATTTTTGTTAGTGTTTTCTTCGAAATGAGAACTCTTCAGACATCAAGTAAGCTTTTTAAAAAAATATTATCTAGGGCCAATTTTATAGAGCTGTTTAGCAGATAAAATTACTTACTAGAAAAATTTGCTTAGCGGATTTCTTTGGTTACCAGAACAAACTTTCATGCAAAATGTATGCATTTTGGTCGGTCGTCTGTTTCATAATGCTTAGCAAAATTCTCTGCTTATAGCAGCTCAATGAAATTGGGTCCAGGTGACTACGACCGATGCTGTACCTTCCAATTAGGCCTATATGTGATGTGTTCTACCAAAATCAGATGGAATTGGGCAGAGCTCGAAACTGAGAAATAGCTAACAAAATGAATGTATATAAAACCCTTAATAAAGCAATATAAGGCAATATTATTCTTCTGTAATGCCCGTTGCTAGGGAAAATGAAGTATCTTTGTAAGTATTTAATTACTTAAATTATACCAAATGAAACTTGTAACTTTAAAGGGCAATAACTGTTTTGCGTTTTTGTATAAAAAAAAATACTTAAAAATTAAGTAATTCTGCTTTTGCACATCTGATTAAAAAAAAAAATCTATCATTGTTAAGCTGAAGATCTCTACTTTCATTATTAATAACCAACTCAATTTTGATTTCTTGCCCAAATGTGTCTGATTTCGTTAGAACACATCACAAATAGTCTCTGTTCCATCCGCTAACCAATTATTTTATCACTGTACGTCTAGAGCTAGATGAGTTGCCATGCCAGAGGGAATTGAGAGAAAGTGTCTTTATCGGGATCATCCCTGGTAAATTCAAACCAAATTGTCATGGCGATGGATTCTATGGCCACACCCAATGTCATGGATCTGTCTGCTGGTGTACTGATCGCTGTGGCAACAGAGTGGAGTCCTCAAGACATGCAATTTGGAAGAGAGATTCTTGTGGTACGTAAAAAGGAACAAAGATTGAAAGATGCAGTCTCAATTGGAGTGTATCATGTTTAATGGACAATTTCATAAAAAAGAATCTTGAGCAAAACAAATTGAATAATTATATATTTTTTTTAATGAACAATTTTCAACTCATTGGTATCAAGTCTGGACTTACAGATTCTGGTATAACACCAATTTCTAACATCAAATAATTATTAGATTTTTTAATTTTTTTTTATTGATTTTGCTCAATTTGTCCACATGTTTATTGTTGGAATAAGTGACTCTGCAATGGTGCTAATTAACCCTAACCCTCCCAAATCCTCCAAAATCCTCTTTGCTAAAGTGAAGGATTGAAGTTACATGCTACATGCTCTTTGCTAAAGTGAAGGATTTTGGAGGATTGAGGTTATTAGGCATACTTGCCTTTCCATGGTACATATACATCCATATTTGTTGTAGTGATTGCAAGGTCAGTGCTTGGGTCAGTGGACACTGTTTATTGCTCCATGCATGCAGGGAGGGTCTCTGGCCATGTAACATGTATCACAGATTAGAAACACATGTGTGCATACATGCCATGTGCTTGCTTTACTACAGAAGGATTTTGGAGGATTCAGGTTATGTGTAAGCAAATGGGCCTAGGGAGTTAGGAAGGATTCAGGTTATGTGTAAGCAAATGGGCCTAGGGAGTTAGGAAGGATTCAGGTTATGTGTAAGCAAATGGGCCTAGGGAGTTAGGAAGGATTCAGGTTATGTGTAAGCAAATGGGCCTAGGGAGTTAGGAAGGATTCAGGTTATATGTAAGCAAATGGGCCTAGGAGTTAGGAAGGATTCAGGTTATATGTAAGCAAATGGGCCTAGGGAGTTAGGAAGGATTCAGGTTATGTGTAAGCAAATGGGCCTAGGGAGTTAGGAAGGATTCAGGTTATGTGTAAGCAAATGGGCCTAGGGAGTTAGGAAGGATTCAGGTTATATGTAAGCAAATGGGCCTAGGGAGTTAGGAAGGATTCAGGTTATATGTAAGCAAATGGGCCTAGGGAGTTAGGAAGGATTCAGGTTATATGTAAGCAAATGGGCCTAGGGAGTTAGGAAGGATTCAGGTTATGTGTAAGCAAATGGGCCTAGGGAGTTAGGAAGGATTCAGGTTATATGTAAGCAAATGGGCCTAGGGAGTTAGGATTAATGAGTTAACTCCTAATTGTAATATATCATCATTTTAATAATATCACTGCAGTAAGCACAAATCATGGTGTATCTGATACAGGACCAATTTCATAGAGTTGCTAAGCAGAGAATTTTGCTCAGCAAATATTTTCTCTAAGCATTCATGGGCGGATCCAGAACATTTTTTAGGGGGGGCTGAGAATCAAAAACAATTATTTTTCAGTAGCCTACTGCAAAAATTACAATGAAATAATCAAAGGGAGAGAAAAACAAAGCACAGTGAGGGAATGGGAGTGCGTTCTCCCCTCCTCTCCTCTCTCTCTCTCTCTCTTTTAAAAAAAAACGATTTGGGGGGGGGGGCTACAGCCCCCTTAGCCCCCCCTGGATCCGCCAGTGGCATTATAAAACAGACTACCAGCCAAAATACACCCCTTTTATGTGGCAAATTTGGCTGGTAACCACAAAACTCTGCTAAGTAAATATTTCTGGTAAGCATTTTTTTCTGCATAGCAGCTGTATGAAATTGACCACTGCACATTTTATGACACACAGAATGTCCCAACGACAACCATGCCTGGAAGTGTAAGAGCAACCCCTGTGACCTTGAGTCGGTAACCTGCCCTGCCCACCCAGAGGCTGTCTGTAAGCCATCCATTTGTGGAGGTTGCTTGGCCAAGTTTTATGTTGATGATAAGGAGGTGGATTGTGACATAATAGTGCCAGAGCCACACCCAGAAGTTGAACCACACCCAGAGGTAGAGCCACACCCAGAGGTAGAGCCACACCCAGATGTTGAACCAGGCCCAATAGGTATGTACAGTGAAAGAATGTACACTGGGATGTGGGGTTTGTACACTGGGTAGTTGGGTATGTACACTGCAAGTATTCCATCAAATACAACTTATGATTGTTGTTGAAAACCTGTGCTATATAAATGTTTCTTCCCCTCAAAGAAACCAGTCCATGTGTTGCCAGCGATGGAAGCATTCGTAACCATGGAGATTCATGGAAAGTTGACAAATGCATGACATGTGAGTGTAATAATGGTTTTCCTGCGTGTATGTCACCAATGTGTGCTGGCCCACCGTTTGGAAAACAGTGTACGGTGAGGCCCGGAACAGAAGGAAACTGCTGTGAAGAATATGATTGTACAGGTAGGTTTGTTTATAAAAGCATATAAAGTTTGCTTTGAAATTGCTTTTAAAGACCATACACAATGGCAAAATGGATTAAATTTGGTGTAAAGTTGATGATGGTATCAAACATCACTTCAAATATTTCTGTCTTAGTTGCTATTGTTTTCGTAAAATTAGTGAAATATTTTTCAAAATGAAATTTCTGTCTCATGATGACAAAAATTCCAAATCAGAATGAATATACAGAGTCTGCCTGCTTTTCATGTTTTTCTTGTTAACAACACACTGAAATAGGTGGGATATTTCACTGGTTTGTTTTTATACAGAGCCACACCCAGAGGTAGAGCCACACCCAGAGGTAGAGCCACACCCATATGTTGAACCAGGCCCAATAGGTATGTACAGTAAAAGAATGTACACTGGGATGTGGGGTTTGTACACTGGGTAGTTGGGTATGTACACTGGGTATCTGGGTAGTTGGGTATGTACACTGGGATGTGGGGTTTACACTAGGTACTTGGGTATGTACATGGGAACGTGGGGTTTGTACACTGGGTAGTTGGGTATGTACACTGGGTATCTGGGTAGTTGGGTATGTACACTGCAAGTATTACATCAAATACATCTTATGATTGTTGTTGAAAACCTGTGCTATATAATTATTTCTTCCCCTCAAAGAAACCAGTCCATGTGTTGCCAGCGATGGAAGCATCCGTAACCATGGAGAATCATGGAAAGTTGACAAATGTATGACATGTGAGTGTAATAATGGTGTTCCTGCGTGCCTGTCACCAATGTGTGCCGGCCCACCGTTTGGAAAACAGTGTACGGTGAGGCCCGGAACAGAAGGATACTGCTGTGTAGAATTCGATTGTACAGGTAGGTTTGTTTATAAAACCATATAACGTTTGCTTTTAACTTGAGAAGACGAAGCCAACTCTCCACAAAATAATATTATATGATGGTATTTTTTCGTTGGTGTCACCCTATTCTTATGTAAGTTAAAGTTCCTGAATACAAACAGTCTGCATGCGTTTTCATGCTTTTTTCTTTGTAAACAATACAGTGAAAATAAGCTGAAAACAGGTTTGTTTACCAAACATTTATACTGGCTTTAACCTGGTAACGACAAGGTCAAATCTTTTTGATTTGGTATCACCCAAATTTTCTAAAAATTAAAACTCACGGATGGTTTTTATTGAGTTTTTTGTTTGTTTGCCTTTCATCGATGTGTTACAGCACTGTCGTGCTTTTGTGTGTATTGACCCAACATGTTTTTTGTTAAGTAAATTTTTCCAGAACTGCTATGTCTAATGTGGATTGCAATATGATGTTATAATCGTGTATTTCATTATAATATATAATATTCTGTCACGCTAGCTACATAAGGGAGGAGGGACAAAGTCATGGTCCGGCCAAGCCTTTGAGAAGCCTGGTCAGGCCCAGGCCTTGCGTAGGCTCAGGGGCCTATATAATCCCCTAGCTGAGCACAAAAGACCCTTTACTAATGAATAGATCTCAAGTGGTTCTTATTGTTAATGCAATTAACCTTGACTGACACCTCAGCTGTCTTTTGTTCACAACTGCAGCCAATATAATGAGCTCTACTTGGCTGAGCTAGGCCTTCCAGAAGCCCAGGTTAGGTTGATTAGCAGGTACTGTATTGTTACAGGATTAGGACTCACAAAAGACGGATTAGGAGGCCAGGTAGCTTAGGCCTGGCCTGGCATCTCAAAGGCTTGGCTGTATCGTGACTTTGGCCCTCCTCCCTAAGAATTATCCTGGTTGGTGCATAATTGCATATCAATTGAACGTACAATGGTCTAACCTGATTGCTTTGCATTTCATTGGATTCTTTGACTTAGTTTACCTTGCAAAGACTGAGGAAGTATCTGTGTTATATTTTACCGATGCCGACATTTCATTGAACATTTAAAAAAAAAATTATTTAACCCTTTAAAAGATGCTGTATTTGATGGCAAGGATCATTGTTATTTCTACCTTATAAAGTTTTCCCCTTTTTTTTTGCTTTTTCATCAGCAATTTTGCTTTTAATCCAGTACACTTTAATCACTTCCAAATGAGCAGTTTTGCCAATATTACCAATGTTTTACCTTCCCTAGAACGAAAGGTACATATTAATACAAAGATGTATTCAAACTTGCTTTTTTTTAAATTTCTTTCTTACCCCTCAAGATTCATGTGTTGACAGCGATGGAACCGTACATGCCAATGGAGAATCATGGAAAGTTGACAAATGTGTGACATGTGAATGTCATAGTGGTGTACCTGGGTGCATGTCACCAATGTGTGCCGGCCCACCGTTTGGAAAACAGTGTACGGTGAGGCCCGGAACAGAAGGAAACTGCTGTGAAAAATATGATTGTACAGGTAGGTTTGTTTATAAAAGCATATAAAGTTTGCTTTGAAATTGCTTTTAAAGACCATACACAATGGCAAAATGGATTAAATTTGGTGTAAAGTTGATGATGGTATCAAACATCACTTCAAATATTTCTGTCTTAGGTGCTATTGTTTTCGTAAAATTAGTGATATAATCAGAATAAATATACAGAGTCTGCCTGCTTTTCATGTTTTTCTTGTTAACAACACACTGAAATAGGTGGGATATTTCACTGGTTTGTTTTTATACAGAGCTACACCCAGAGGTAGAGCCACACCCAGAGGTAGAGCCACACCCAGAGGTAGAGCCACACCCATATGTTGAACCAGGCCCAATAGGTATGTACAGTAAAAGAATGTACACTGGGATGTGGGGTTTGTACACTGGGTAGTTGGGTATGTACACTGGGTATCTGGGTAGTTGGGTATGTACACTGGGATGTGGGGTTTACACTAGGTACTTGGGTATGTACATGGGAACGTGGGGTTTGTACACTGGGTAGTTGGGTATGTACACTGGGTATCTGGGTAGTTGGGTATGTACACTAGGTATCTGGGTAGTTGGGTATGTACACTGGGATGTGGAGTAGGACTCACAAAAGACGGATTAGGAGGCCAGGTAGCTTAGGCCTGGCCTGGCATCTCAAAGGCTTGGCTGTAATCGTGACTTTGGCCCTCCTCCCTAAGAATTATCCTGGTTGGTGCATAATTGCATATCAATTGAACGTACAATGGTCTAACCTGATTGCTTTGCATTTCATTGGATTCTTTGACTTAGTTTACCTTGCAAAGACTGAGGAAGTATCTGTGTTATATTTTACCGATGCCGACATTTCATTGAACATTAAAAAAAAAAATTATTTAACCCTTTAAAAGATGCTGTATTTGATGGCAAGGATCATTGTTATTTCTACCTTATAAAGTTTTCCCCTGTGTTTTGCTTTTTCATCAGCAATTTTGCTTTTAATCCAGTACACTTTAATCACTTCCAAATGAGCAGTTTTGCCAATATTACCAATGTTTTACCTTCCCTAGAACGAAAGGTACATATTAATACAAAGATGTATTCAAACTTGCTTTTTTAAAAATTTCTTTCTTACCCCTCAAGATTCATGTGTTGACAGCGATGGAACCGTACATGCCAATGGAGAATCATGGAAAGTTGACAAATGTGTGACATGCGTATGTCATAGTGGTGTACCTGGGTGCATGTCACCAATGTGTGCCGGCCCACCGTTTGGAAAACAGTGTACGGTGAGGCCCGGAACAGAAGGAAACTGCTGTGAAGAATATGATTGTACAGGTAGGTTTGTTTATAAAAGCATATAAAGTTTGCTTTGAAATTGCTTTTAAAGACCATACACAATGGCAAAATGGATTAAATTTGGTGTAAAGTTGATGATGGTATCAAACATCACTTGAAATATTTCTGTCTTAGGTGCTATTGTTTTCGTAAAATTAGTGATATAATCAGAATAAATATACAGAGTCTGCCTGCTTTTCATGTTTTTCTTGTTAACAACACACTGAAATAGGTGGGATATTTCACTGGTTTGTTTTTATACAGAGCCACACCCAGAGGTAGAGCCACACCCAGAGGTAGAGCCACACCCAGAGGTAGAGCCACACCCAGAGGTAGAGCCACACCCAGATGTTGAACCAGGCCCAATAGGTATGTACAGTTAAAGAATGTACACTGGGATGTGGGGTTTACACTGGGTACTTGGGTATATACACGGGAATGTGGTCCTAGTTACTATACCTTATTTGTTTATTTAATTATAATTAAATCCGGAAATGTACAGTCCTTAGTAGAAATAAATGTATTTGTGGAACTCTCAAGAAAAAGTGTTCACGAGTTTTTCTATAAGCCAGGACGAGTTTTGCCTGGCGGCCAGGGTTGCTTCCATTAGTTATTTTTGCTCTGGTTATATAAATTTTTCCCAGTCTGACATGGCCAGAACTACTGTCTGATGTGGATTGCAATATGATGTTATAATCGTGTATTTCATTATAATATTGTTACGAATCTTACCCTTTGATTTTGATAAATATTAGCACCCCTTATAGTTCACTTCTTCCCCTTCCAATATTTTGCCTACGATGCAATTTCAAGCAGTCTAAGTCCCAGGGTTGTTTCCCCGGACCCTCGATTGTCCGCTATGAATATGCAATCCATACAAGGACGCTACTTTTGCTCATGCATATCCAGCGCCAACGCAATGCATAATGCAACACCAGCGAGAGCCTTGCGTGCGTGCCACACCCTCCCGCCACGTGGCTTGGAGCCGTCCTTTGGACTTAGTCTATTTTCCGAATACTTTCCTCGGAGTCCACCCCTTCACACCGAACACGGTTCGTGGGTGAACCACGGCCAAACAGTCACCGTGACTGACCCGCTCAGTCATTAGCCGTGGCCCGCGTGTAGTGCTCCCTAACCCAAGCACAGCCGCTGTTCCCCTCATGCAGTAATAGCTTAGCATCCAAGCAAATAGCTTAACATGCCCAGTAAGCATTTTCCCCTTGAATACGCCCTCCTTTCTAAGTTGTCGATCACTTCACTTTCACAAATACCTTACCTTATATGGAACAAGGACCTGTTGTATACCCGATTTTGCACACGCTTTCTACCCTTAGACGCGGAAGCCAAGCTTCTCATTGGCTAAGACGCTAAAGTAGGCTTATGTTTTATTCATTCCTAGGCCCCAGATTTCTATATAATCCCCAGATTTCCTGATCTCAGCGAGAAGTGCGGTTCGAATGAAATCTATGCGACTCGATCCGATCCATGACAGTGCGATATACCGAACTATTACAGTGCAGTGCCTCGTTCGTTAAACCAATGGTGCAGGGCGCCGATATGGCCATTGGTTCGCCTACATGTAGCTATGCGGTCTGATACACACTCTGGCCCCGTCCAGACACCCCAGTAGTCAAGCCCGGTGGTCCCCGTAGAGACCGACCAGCCGCCCGTCTCTCGGTATAGCAGTGCCCGTACCGTATGCCGAGTGACAAGCCGCATGAACGAACGATGGTCCCCACTGACTGTACCCAATAGTTGGTATTCGTACACCCAATTGGGAACTTAGCACAAGTATATAAGTTTAACTATTGACATGTACCTATACGCTACCACTCCCGTCATACATGTTATTAGTGCCTGTTATTATTGTTAAATAGTGATGTTAATAATAAACCAACCCCATTGATTGAGATTGTCACAACAAAGTTTGTATCCGACTATTATTTGTTGACCCACGAAAGTGGGGAATGCAACACTGGTGGCTAGCGGTGGGATACAAACTTTAACACTCTATCGATATGAGAACATTTATGAACACTTCTATGAACCCTTATAGTTATATTTAAACTCCGGCACGACCATAATGCCAATGTTAGCCAGTCTGTTACTAGTGTTAGAATAAGCACCACCGTCTTCACTGCACGTATCAATGAACAATAGTCTATGACCTTCTAGTCTCCATTTCCAGTAAAGTGTACCCAAAAACAACATGCCTAAAAGTTTCAGAACCGTGAGGCTAAGTGCCTCAGCAGAAGCCGGCGACCTCGAAACGTCATTTGCCTGCGTCACTAGGCAGTGACGAAACCCAGCTGGAGACCCTCAGAGAAGAGCTAAAGCAAGCAGAGAAACGTGCAGTGAGGCCGAGCAAAGGGCAGCAGCACTGACCAAGTCGAGTGCGCCCTCTCTGCCAGGACACCTCGCCTCAATCCGACAAATCACCGCGCCACCGATGACTCCCCGTACACCCAGACCCCCATATTTCAAGTTTCCCAGTCAAGAACATCGTGAATGAACTTTTAGACAAACCAGTTTCACCAACACCCGTGCCCACATCCAAGAAAATGTTTGATGTTCCCTTGCCTAGGCAAGGTGAATTCAACGGTACAATGGTATGGGAAGGATTCATCCGCCCCTTCATGAGCCTAGCAGAGGTCTGCGGATGGTCTGCAGCGGAAAAGAAGTTTCGCCTCGTCAGCAGCCTTAAAGGGAAAGCTGCTGAATTTGTCTTCCAACAACTTGACCCATCCACCATTGAGGACTTCGACAAACTAGTCGCCGCTCTGGAAAGCCGGTTTGCCGAACGCCTTCCCCAGAACACTTGGCTGTCTATGCTCGAAAGCAAGAAATTTCTACCCAAAGATAGCCTGACCGAGTATGTTGCAGACATACGCCGTCTAGTGATGCGAGGGTATCCTACAGCAGATGCTGGCACACGAGAAAGTATCGCCTCCGTCACTTTCTCAAGGGCTCCTGACCAACAAACTGTAGTGTCCATTGGAATGACAAACCCAAAGACATTAGAGGAGGCGAGGACGGCCGTGGAAAATTTCATGAGTTTGCGGAAAGCGTAAACCCGGCTAAAAATTCCCTCCGTGTCCATGCCGTCCAAGCCGCAAACCAAGCCCCATCCTCCAAAGCCCCAGTAACAGAGACCGACTATGTTACTCAAAAACAAATGTCTCAGTTCACAGAGAATATCGATCGCCGACTAACCGGAATAGTTCGATTAATTAAAGACAATCGCTCAACCGCAGAAACAATGCCCCTGATTCCAAAAATAAGAATAGTGCACAGTCAAAGCGACCAATGTGACCTGCTATAACTGTGGCGAACTCGCCACTTTGCCAATAGTTGCCCCCAACACGCGGCAAAGAAAGAGCCGACCGCTACCCAACCCCCACAGGCGGAAAACTAGAAGGGACCGTGCCGTCCGCCTGGCATCGGTCCAACCCTCGTGTGAACAATCCATTATCCGAATGGGCAGGCAGCCATTTTCAGGCATGTTCTGCATTTTACAAGTGCAAACTTGCGGTTTAAATACCGAACTTTTAGTAGACACAGGGGCGGCAGTGACCATTATTTCCTCAGCGCTTTTCAGCATGATACCGCGGCACGCCCTCAACTCAAGTCCCCACATGAATGTGTAAAACTGGAAACTGCGAACAATGAACTTATTGAAGTCGATGGTATTGCCACCATGGACATTAGTATTGGCGAACAACAATTCCAGTGGGACGCGTTTGTTGCCCCCATTAAGGATGAAGGAATCCTCGGCTATGACTTTTTGTATTTCTTTGACTGCATACTTGAGGCACGGCGCGGCATACGTATTGCTGGCACTTGGGTTCAGTGGACGGTCAAGGGTTCACCTCCATGTGTAATGACAATTTCATTGAAAGAAAACACCATCGTACCAGCCTGCAGTGAATGGATTGCAGAAGGCGTAGCCGATACTCATAAACTCAGCTCGAACTTTGCTGTGGTAGAAGCAGCAGTTAATAAGAACATTGATCAAAATATCGTAGTCGGCAGCTCCCTCGTTGACCTCAGGCGGCAAGATATCGGTATACCTGTCCGGCTCATGAACACATCACCAGAGAACATTGAACTCCGGGCAGGTACAGTCATTGGACACCTGCACGAGATTGACACAGTTGAACTCATAGACGAACAAGAAAACCGCGAAACAGATCATCTCTATCGAGCGATGCGCGTATGCAGAGTGCATGCGTGCAAACCTTCATCCTCAGTCGCACCCAAACCCCCGTGATGCCCCCGAAAAATGGTCCGAGAACCTCGAAAAACTCTATGAGAGGAGTTGTAAAAATCTCTCCTCTCCTCAACAAAAATCATTGGCGGAACTTTTGACAAAGCATGTGAACACTTTCTCAAAGTCCGCTGAGGACTTGGGCCGAACAGCAATAGTGGAGCACGCTATTGACACTGGTGACACTCGCCCCATACGCCAGCCCAGACGCCCCAAAAGCATTTCAGGGCGAGGAAGAGAAAATACTGGAAAGCCAACTGAAGGCAGGGGTGATACAAGAATCAACATCCCCCTGGGCTTCACCAATGGTTTTTGTGCGAAAGAAAGATGGCACGACACGCCCATGTGTCGACTACCGAAAGTTAAATAACGTAACGCCGTGGCGCATACCCGTTACCACGGCAGTTGATGACTGTCTAGATTGCCTCAGTGGAGCCAAGATTTTCAGCACCCTTGATCTGCAGTCAGGCTACTGGCAGATTAAGATGAAAGAGGAAGACCGTCCTAAACCGCGTTCGTGACCCGTAGTGGCCTATACGAATACATCACTATGCCATTTGGACTTTGTAGCGCCGAGCACGTTCGGCGTTGCATGGAACTTGTGCTTAAAGGGTTACAGTGGAAAACCTTGCTGATATATCTTGATGACGTCATCATCATATCCTCAACATTTCAAGAGCACATACAGCGTCTTGAAGAAGTTTTGAAACGGTTCGAACGCGGGTTGAAACTAAAACCGAGCAAGTGTGAGCTCTTCCGTGATGAAGTTCTTTTCTGGGTCACACCATAACCCAGGATGGTGTTAAACCAGATCCCAGCAAGGTTGCTGCAGTTCAAGACTGGCCGACACCTAAGAATATCACTGATGTACGCTCGTTTCTTGGACTCTGTTCTTACTATCGTCGATTTATAGCGAAGTTCTCGACGATAGCCAGTCCCTTAAATCGTCTGTTAGAGGCCGGACAGATATTTAAGTGGACCCCTGACTGTCAAACCGCGTTCGAAACATTGAAAGCCGCACTGACAGGTGATGAACTTATGTCGTACCCCGATAACGACGGACTTTTCATTATCGATACTGATGCATCGGATACCGGTATCGGCGCCACCCTGTCACAAATTCAATGGTGCGAACGAACACAGAAAGAAGAAGAGCGACCGATAGCATATGCTAGCCGGTCGATGACTAAACCTCAACGGCGATACTGTACGACGAGACGTGAACTACTCGCTATTGTTACGTTTGTACAGTATTTTAGGCACTACTTGCTTGGCAAGCGGTTCCTGATTCGCACAGACCACAGTGCTTTGAGATGGATAATGACATTCAAAGATCCAGTTGATCAAATGGCTCGATGGCTAGAGATTATGGCCCAGTTTGACTTTAAGATTGAACACCGTGCAGGAAAGAAACATGGCAATGCAGATGCCCTCTCTAGGGTGCCGTGTGATCCTGATGAGTGCCCGTGCTACGACGGTAGAACCATCCTCACTGAACTACCTTGTGGTGGTTGTGACAAGTGTGTCACTAAGAGTGAACTATGGTCCGATTTCAACAAAGTCGACGACGTAATCCCCCTATCGACCAGACGAATTCATGCTACCTCTGCAGACAAGGTAGAATCCCCTCAGAACACTCCCGATATTGTCAAATCTTCATGCAATGAAGACTCCCAGGATGTTTTGACTTGTTACGTCCCAGGTCCCGAACTTTTATCTGAAGGACTGGAAAAAGTTCAGCCTATCCCCTTTGCGACAGTTCTCATACTGATGGCAACAGTGGTAACACTCCTCTTTGGTGTTATTTGCAAACTCGGCAACTGTATTTGGCGCTCGTGCGGTACAGTTATCAACGACATGTGGGTATCGACTCCCGTCGGCTGTTTTGCAAACACAGCTGGAGAAACTCCCGGACAAGCCGTATTGTCCAACGCCTCGCCAGGGATATTGCAACAAGATGTGATGTCAAAGTCAGCAGAAAACTCCTCCGAAACTAGCAATGTTAACGGTGATAAACAGGATGAACCAGAGCGAAGTGACATGAACTGTAACACGCCCTGTGCCCCCGACAAGGGCGCCTTAGCCGGTTTTAGTACCGGGCTGCAACTTACAGAACTATCCCACTTCACTCCAAAGACCAAAATCCACGATAGTGACTTGTTCAACGTACATGTAATCTCCATGCACGATGCCGGTTCAAATGCTGGTCAGCAACAAGACACACCTTGGGTGAACGGTTTACTCCTCTGACGAAATCGCCAAAATGCAGAGAACTGATCCAGATATTGGCGTAATATTGGATTGGTTAGATAAATCCCTCCAGCGGCCAGGAAGAGACTTGGCCGCCAGTCAAAGTCCAGCAACCCGAAAACTCTGGTTGTTATGGCAACAACTTATCGTCCGAAACGGTGTCCTCTACAAGAGATGGGTAACTACGGACAAAACTCAATCATACTTGCAGCTTGTGGTACCCAAAAGAGCTGCAAGACACCATCTTGCGAGCAACGCATGATGCTGTGACATCCGCCCACCTCGGTGTAAAGAAAACTGTTCACAAGACAAAACGCAATTTCTACTGGTACCGGCTGAAAGAATCAGTCCGGAATTGGATAAGAAAATGTGCAAAGTGTGGTGCCCGGAAGCGGCCACACAAAACACCACGAGCCCCCCTTCAAGACTATAGAGTTGGCGCACCCGTGGATAGACTGGTAACCGATATCCTTGGCCCCTTACCAATTAGTGAGCAGGGTAATCGATACATCTTGCTCGTTGGTGACCAGTTCTCGAAATGGATGGAAGCCTATGCCATCCCTGACCAGACAGCAGAGACAGTTGCCCACAAAATAGTCTATGAATTTATCTCACGATTTGGTGTCCCCCTTGATCTACATTCAGACCAAGGCAGAAACTATGAATCTAATTTGTTACGCCCGTTTGTAAGCTGTTAGAGATAAACAAAACACGAACATCGCCCTATCATCCATCGGCCAACGGCCAAGCTGAAAAATTTAACAAAGTCCTTGTGAACATGATTTCAGCTTACGTTGATGATAACCAAAGAAACTGGTACATCCATCTCCATCTTCTAACATCACCATATAGAAGTTGCCAGCACGAGACGACTGGTTACTCCCGAATATGCTTATGCTTGGTCGTGAGACTCACGCGCCCATCGACTTAATGTTTGGTGGCCCATCCCAAGATGAAGTCCATCCCCCAAATGAGTGTGAGTACGTCATTGCACTGAAAGAGAGGATGACCAAGGTCCATCATATAGTCCGTGAACACCTTGGTCAAGCCAGTCAACGACAGAAAAGAGACCACGACACAAGAATTTCACATCACAACTACGCAGTTGGTGCTCTTGTGTATTTTATGGACAGCACCAAGACGACGGGTCTTTCCCCAAAACTGAAAAAGGTTAAATGGATAGGACCTTGCATCATTGAACGAACACTAAGTGATTTACTCTTTGTACTCCGTTATAAACAGAGAGGGAAATCCAAAGTTTTACATCATGATCGTTTAAAACGATACTTCAGCGACGATGTGCCACCATGGATGAAGGACATGCAAAAACTTTTGAAAGAAACGTCAGCAGTGGACCCAGCCGTCCATATCCCTGACACACGCGATCCCCAGACCATCAGTACGAGTTCTGATGATTCCCCTTCCCAACCACCCAAGAATGACCATCGCCCCCCGTCATCCACGGTATCATCGAACATTGCCCCTCCCACAAGAAGAAGCCAGCGACAACGCGCACACCAGCCAGGTTTCTTACTTAGCTCCCTTCACTGATACTGCTTGCATATTTGACCTCTTTAGGTCAAGGAACTCGTAGTAAACAAACAGAGCAGAGCATGGCGACCCATTCATTCATAAATTTGCAGCCCCGACTGTACACTCTACAAGAATGTGTGCGGTTGTAATCTGATATGACTGTATAGGAGTCTAGCAAGGAGATGCCACGCGACAGCGGCCGAACTGTATTTGTACATGTGTACACGGTACATGCATGTAACTGTATATGAGAATACGTGTTCAGTTTAAGTTTTCCGTAGTAGATTATAGATTTATTTACATAATTAATTGCCTAGACGTTTTGTAGTTCGTAGACCAAAACTACAAAAGTGACACTTGATGAACCATTTTGAACTCTAAGATTATGCCTCGTCGAATGAACTCTATGACTTTTGTTTTCATCAGCACGACATCGCTGTAGCTGATTCACCATGTGATCATCTATGAACTTTAGATTTTATGAACAGTAATATTGTTATTGTTTTCTTGATGATTTTAACCTATTTCCATGTTAGCATAAACGAGGACGTTTTGAAACTACAGGGGGAATAGTGTTACGAATCTTACCCTTTGATTTTGATAAATATTAGCACCCCTTATAGTTCACTTCTTCCCCTTCCAATATTTTGCCTACGATGCAATTTCAAGCAGTCTAAGTCCCAGGGTTGTTTCCCCGGACCCTCGATTGTCCGCTATGAATATGCAATCCATACAAGGACGCTACTTTTGCTCATGCATATCCAGCGCCAACGCAATGCATAATGCAACACCAGCGAGAGCCTTGCGTGCGTGCCACACCCTCCCGCCACGTGGCTTGGAGCCGTCCTTTGGACTTAGTCTATTTTCCGAATACTTTCCTCGGAGTCCACCCCTTCACACCGAACACGGTTCGTGGGTGAACCACGGACCAACAGTCACCGTGACTGACCCGCTCAGTCATTAGCCGTGGCCCACGTGTAGTGCTCCCTAACCCAAGCACAGCCGCTGTTCCCCTCATGCAGTAATAGCTTAGCATCCAAGCAAATAGCTTAACATGCCCAGTAAGCATTTTCCCCTTGAACACGCCCTCCTTTCTAAGTTGTCGATCACTTCACTTTCGTCAAATACCTTACCTTATATGGAACAAGGACCTGTTGTATACCCGATTTTGCTACGTTTCTACCCTTAGACGCGAAGCCAAGCTTCTCATTGGCTAAGACGCTAAAGTAGGCTTATGTTTTATTCATTCCTAGGCCCCAGATTTCTATATAATCCCCAGATTTCCTGATCTCAGCGAGAAGTGCGGTTCGAATGAAATCTATGCGACTCGATCCGATCCATGACAGTGCGATATACCGAACTATTACAGTGCAGTGCCTCGTTCGTTAATCCAATTGGGCAGGGCGTCGATATGGACTTTGGTTCACCTACATGTTGCTATGCGGTCGGATAAACACTCTTGCCCCGTCCAGACACCCCAGTAGTCAAGCCCGGTGGTCCCGTCGTGAGACCGACCAGCCGCCCGTCTCTCGGTATAGCAGTGCCCGTGCCGTATGCCGAGTGACAAGCCGCATGAACGAACGATGGTCCCCACTGACTGTACCCAATAGTTGGTATTCGTACACCCAATTCGGAACTTAGCACAAGTATATAAGTTTAACTATTGACATGTACCTATACGCTACCACTCCCGTCATACATGTTATTAGTGCCTGTTATTATTGTTAAATAGTGATGTTAATAATAAACCAACCCCATTGATTGAGATTGTCACAACAAAGTTTGTATCCGACTATTATTTGTTGACCCACGAAAGTGGGGAATGCAACAATATATAATATTCTGTCACGCTAGCTACATAAGGGAGGAGGGACAAAGTCATGGTCCGGCCAAGCCTTTAAGAAGCCTGGCCAGGCCCAGGCTCAGGGGCCTATATTATCCCCTAGCTGAGCACAAAAGACCCTTTACTAATGAATAGATCTCAAGTGGTTCTTATTGTTAATGCAATTAACCTTGACCGACACCTCAGCTGTCTTTTGTTCACAACTGCAGCCAATATAATGAGCTCTACTGGCTGAGCTAGGCCTTCCAGAAGCCCAGGTTAGGTTGATTGGCAGGTACTGTATTGTTACAGGATTAGGACTCACAAAAGACAGATTAGGAGGCCAGGTAGCCTGGGCCTGGCCTGGCATCTCAAAGGCTTGGCTGTATCATGACTTTTTGGCCCTCCTCCCTAAGAATTATCCTGGTTGGTGCATAATTGCATATCAATTGAACGTACAATGGTCTAACCTGATTGCTTTGCATTTCATTGGGATTCTTTGACTTAGTTTACCTTGCAAAGACTGAGTAAGTATCTGTGTTATATTTTACCGATGCCGACATTTCATTGAACATTTAAAAAAAAAAATTATTTAACCCTTTAAAAGATGCTGTATTTGGTGGCAAGGATCATTGTTATTTCTGCCTTATAAAGTTTTTCCCTGCGTTTTGCTTTTTCATCAGCAATTTTGCTTTTAATCCAGTACACTTTAATCACTTCCAAATGAGCAATTTTGCCAATATTACCAATGTTTTACCTTCCCTAGAACGAAAGGTACATATTAACACAAAGATGTATTCAAACTTGCTTTTTTTTTAAATTTCTTTCTTACCCCTCAAGATTCATGTGTTGACAGCGATGGAACCGTACATGCCAATGGAGAATCATGGAAAGTTGACAAATGTGTGACATGTGAATGTCATAGTGGTGTACCTTGGTGCATGTCACCAATGTGTGTCGGCCCACCGTTGGGAATCGGCCTACGGTGTACCGTGAGGCCCGGAACAGAAGAACACTGCTGCCCAAAATACGATTGTAAAGGTTGGTGTGTTCTTTCTCTCTGAGTTTAAGTCGATGATGAAAGAAAGTTAAAATTGTATGAGTAATATCCAATGATGTAGTGTCTTCAAGAATTTAAACATTTCCTAAGTTAATTTCTTTCCTAATAGAACCAAATCTCAATCTTCTTCCATTCAGTCACCAATGATTTTGCATATTATTCTAAAGCTCACATAAGTTTGAAGTTAGTGATGATATCAGATATCATGTAAACTCAATCTCTGAGGGAAAACAAGAAAACAAATCTGAACTTACAAAGTCAGAAGTCACTGAACCAAAGTGGTAAATGGTAAATCGTAAATATTCCACCAGTCTATCCAACATGGTTCGTTCCGTTAGGGTATTTGAGCATGAAACTCGGCTTTCCAGCTCTTCTCACCCATACACCCTAGCTATACCTAGACGAAGAACAAAAAAGCTATACTCATAGCTTTTTCCCACGTGCTGCATCTCTTTAGAATTCCTTGCCTGGTGCATGTTTCCCTCCATCCTACGATCTATCCTGTTCCAAGAGGAATCTCAATTTCCACATTCAGCTCCTCTGAGTCTATTTACTTTTTGTTTTTCTACTATCGTAGCCCTGTACCTTGAGTGGTTTTAACCTTGTTCAGGGTAAATATGCATACAAAAAAGGAAAGAAAAAAAGTATGTTGTATAGTCGGGGATCACGCCCCATGTTATGATGCATTCTTGGAAGTGGCAATTTTGCTTTTAATCCAGTACACTTTAATCATTTCCAAATGAGCAGTTTTGTCAATATTACCAACGTTGTACATTCCCTAGACCGAAATTAGGCACATAATAACACAAAGATGTATTCAAACATGTTTTTTATTTCTTTCTTTCTTACTCCTCAAGATACATGTGTTGGCAGCGATGGAACCGTACATGCCAATGGAGAATCATGGAAAGTTGACAAATGTATGACATGTGAGTGTAATAATGGTGTACCTGCGTGCATGTCACCAATGTGTGCCGGCCCACCGTTGGGAATCGGCCTACGGTGTACCGTGAGGCCCGGAACTGAAGAACACTGCTGCCCAGAATATGATTGTGAAGGTAGGTTTGTTCTTTCTCTCTGACTTTAAGTTGATGATGAAAGAAAGTTAAAATTGTATGAATAATATCCAATGATGTAGTGTCTTCAAGAATTTCAACATTTCCTAAGTTAAGTTCTTTCCTTACAGAACCAAATCTCAATCTCGAGCTGCTCTTCCGTTCGAGTCATCAACATATTCACAGCAATGACTTTGCGTATTAGTTATTCTGAAGCTCACATAAGTTTGAAGTTTATAGTGATGATATCAGATATTCTATAAACTCAATCTGTCAGGGAAAACAAGAAAAAAACTTAACTTTCTTTAAAAAATTACAAAGTCAGAAGTCATTGAACCAAAGTGGTAAATGGTAAATATTCCACCAGTCTATCCGACATGGTTCTTCCTGTTAGGTTGTTTGAGCGTGAAACTCGGCTTTCCGCCCGTTCTCACTCATACACCCTAGCTGTATCCACATGCTGCATCTCCTTGGAACTCCTTGCCTGGTACATGTTTCCCTCCATCCTACGATCTAGTTTTTAGCCTTGTTCAGGGTGAATATGCATCACTAGAAGAGGATACAACAGTTTAATATCATTTTATCAAATAAATCACGAGGTACATAAATCCATTTTTTATAGTATAAATATAAAAAATATGTCATGCCAATGTGTCATTTTAAGGAGGAAATTGTATGGTCATCGTGTAATTATTATGCTCATATTTTATGAAATGATTTTTTTACCCGTAAAAGATACCAGACCCTGTATTGACTTAGACAGAACGATTCACCTTCACGGAGCATCTTGGGAATTGGGCAAATGCATGAGATGTCGTTGTAACAATGGCGTAACTGACTGCATGTCACCGATGTGCGACGCCCCACCAATGAGCAGTAATTACTGCACCTTGAGACCCGGAACGGAACAAAAGTGCTGTCCAGACTATGATTGCGAAGGTTGGACTTTCCGATTGTTTTACTTTATTACCCCTAACCACCCCCATATCCTCCAAAATCCTCCAAGGGGCACTTTTTTGGGGGAAAAATTCAGCACTGTTAGAAACTGGTACTTTCACCTTTTCAAATGGGGGAAAGTGCTGAATATGAAAGATCAATGAAAATGCACGGTGCATTTTGAAGATAAGGGCATGCTTCCAAAAGTGCACTGGAGGATTTTGGAGGATTCAGGAAGGTTCCTAGCCAGAATACCTAGGGGGGGTTAGGGTTAAACGATAGCATCTGGAGTTATCAGACACAAATTTACTATTTTATTTTGTTACTATTATAATGTCCAGGCCTGGAAATTCACAGAGGCCACTGCCTCCATTGTTCTGGTCTTGGCCTTGGTGCCCTTTAAAAAATTTCCCATAGACATTCTGATACTCTACTGGAAAAGCCCTTTAATCGGGAAAAGTGACCTTGCTCCTACAAGAATGAAATTCAATGCCTGTGATATCCATCTGGTTATAAAAACCAAGGATTCCCTGCAAAAACGCCTAATAGCACTGTAGCTCACAAGCTTGAAGAAACCCGTGAAGAGAAGTAATTGTTGTTCAGTGTTAGATATGGGAGGGAAGTCTGTAGACCATATACATATCTGCATGTCGTTTTGGGGCAGAGTGGGATTCAAACCCCGGGTCCACAGAGGTGAGAGGCGAGGAAGGTACTACTACCCCAGTCCCCAACCTGGCTGAAGCGGGACTCGAACCTGTGACTTTTGGATTTACGGTACGCTCTATCAACTGAACCACCCAGTGCTTTAAAGTTGAAGTTCTCTCAAACTGTCACACTTGGTAGACAAGAGGAGTTAAAGAGGGGCTCTAAGGTCAAATTCAGTTTTGTGCTGCGCTCATTTTCCAATAGATAGATTCCTTATGAAAGTGGGGAAAAAAATCACAATTCTCTTACCTCACATTAAAACGGTGTAAAATGCACTGAAAGAGTATCAAATAAAATGAACAGTTTCCACCATTTTAGCGTGAGGTCAGAGACTTTGTGATATTTGACCACTTTCATAAGGACGCTATCTGTTGGAAAATGAGTGCAGCACAAAAATTAATTTGACCTTAGAGCCCCTCTTTAAGACATCTGCACTAGAATGCAGGAGGTTGTGAGCTGAAGTCCTGCATGGATTTTTTTCCAGCATATACTGCCAAAAGCACTGATTATACAGTACTGAGGCATGCTAGGGAAAGGGTAAAAATAATATCATTGCTAATTTTGAAAACTCTGTTGATAGGAATTTGTTGCGAAAGCAAATTACCCTGGATACTTTACCTTTAATAGGTTGTGTGGACACCATGGGGAACCACTATGCTGTGGGCGAGACATGGGGTGATGCCTGCAATCGATGCACGTGTAAAGGCGATCAAGACTCCTTCTGTAAAACTGAGATTTGTCTTGGGGTGAATCGTTATGTTCCTCCTCTGTGCCAATGGGCCGTCCTACCAGGGCAGTGTTGCCCTACAGATGTCGGACCAGGAGGCATCGTGTGTGACGAACGTGAGTTTTGAAAATTTTCTATGAATATTTATTAGTGGGAACATGTGAAGAGTTTCATGGCAAAACATTTCGCTGAGAGGATATATTGCAGATTGCAGAGAAGTTGGAGTGGCGTTTATCACGGTTTGGAATAAAACGTGTATAATGATTGAGTTTATATAGTGGTTATATCACGTTTTGCTAAAAACTGAGTTGGAACTTGTGTTTGCCTCCTACCTGTGAACGATGTCTGAGTGGTGTTGGGGCAAAAGTTTTAAATATGGCGTTTATTGCGTTTTGCTGTGAGACTCTTCATATTAACTGCTCTGCCAGGAACATTTAATATAGGTTTAATTCCCTTGATTATATTTAAGGTTGTGAGGCTTTGCATGGCAGTCCTGTGATTTCTCATGATTTTTCCTGATTTTTCCTGATTTCAGGATTTTTTTATAAATCTCCCTTTGCCTCAAAGTTTTCTTGAAAAAAACAGAGAAGTAACCACCAAAGAAAGAAAGAAAGAAGTAGCCCGTATTGTATCCAAGCCTTTAGTTTCTTTGTGGGGATGTGGAATGTCTATAAATCCTCCAAAATTAAACATCCAAGAGGTTCAGGGGGTCCTTTGTCCTCGAGACCAAATGGAGACCCAGGCCCGCTACCCATTTGTCAGGATTTTTTTTTACTTTTGTCAAATCACACCTCTGCCATGGTGGAGTACTGTTATTGGTTTCGGTTTGCTGTTATTGGTTTCGGTTTGAATCTCAATTGTCGTGAAATAAGATTGTGGTTCTGATCTGACTTGTATCTGACTTATATCTGACTTATATCTGACTTATATCTGACTTATATCTGACTTATATCTGACTTATATCTGACTTATATCTGACTTATATCTGACTTATATCTGACTTATATCTGACTTATATCTGACTTATATCTGACTTATATCTGACTTATATCTGACTTATATCTGACTTATATCTGACTTATATCTGACTTATATCTGACTTATATCTGACTTATATCTGACTTATATCTGACTTATATCTGACTTATATCTGACTTATATCTGACTTATATCTGACTTATATCTGACTTATATCTGACTTATATCTGACTTATATCTGACTTATATCTGACTTATATCTGACTTATATCTGACTTATATCTGACTTATATCTGACTTATATCTGACTTATATCTGACTTATATCTGACTTATATCTGACTTATATCTGACTTATATCTGACTTATATCTGACTTATATCTGACTTATATCTGACTTATATCTGACTTATATCTGACTTATATCTGACTTATATCTGACTTATATCTGACTTATATCTGACTTATATCTGACTTATATCTGACTTATATCTGACTTATATCTGACTTATATCTGACTTATATCTGACTTATATCTGACTTATATCTGACTTATATCTGATTTCTAATTAGTATCTGATTTCTATCTGATTTTTATCTGACTTATATCTGATTTATATCTGATTTATATCTGATTTATCTGTGCAGCAATATCTACTTGCCCTCCTGGTAGTAGTGTTACACCTGAATGCTCAGCCCACTTGTGCATGGAGGCAACGTGCAGGGACCACCCGGATGCCACATGTAAGATCAGTCACTGTGGATCCTGTCACACCGTCTTCTACATTGACGAGGTCAAAGTGGAGTGCGGAAATGATCCAGTCACAATAGGTATGAATTGGTACATCATTGGTAATGTCGGCTGAACTGAGGTACAGCATTGGTAATGTTGGCCAAACTGCTTCTATGAGTATGCTTACTCTCTTTGAATCAAGATATACATGGAAGGGAAGGTACACCATTGGTAATGTTGGCCAAACTGCTTCTATGAGTATGCTTACTCTCTTTGAATCAAGATATACATTGAAGGGAAGGTACAACATTGGTAATGTTGGCCAAACTGCTTCTATGAGTATGCTTACTCTCTTTGAATCAAGATATACATTGAAGGGAAGGTACAGCATTGGTAATGTTGGCAAAACTGCTTCTATGAGTATGCTTATAATTACTCTCTTTGAATCAAGATATACATTGAAGGGAAGGTACAACATTGGTAATGTTGGTAATACTGTTTCTATGAGTATGCTTACTCTCTTTGAATCAAGATATACATTAAAGGGAAGGTACACCATTGGCAATGTTGGCCAAACTGCTTCTATGAGTATGCTTACTCTCTTTGAATCAAGATATACATTGAAGGGAAGGTACAGCATTGGTAATGTTGGCCAAACTGCTTCTATGAGTATGCTTACTCTCTTTGAATCAAGATATACATTGAAGGGAAGGTACAGCATTGGTAATGTTGGTAATACTGTTTCTATGAGTATGCTTACTCTCTTTGAGTCAAGATATACATTGAAGGGAAGGTGCAGCATTGGTAATGTTGGCTAAACTGCTTCTATGAGTATGCTTACTCTCTTTGAATCAAGATATACATGGAAGGGAAGGTACACCATTGGTAATGTTGGCCAAACTGCTTCTATGAGTATGCTTACTCTCTTTGAATCAAGATATACATTGAAGGGAAGGTACAACATTGGTAATGTTGGCCAAACTGCTTCTATGAGTATGCTTACTCTCTTTGAATCAAGATATACATTGAAGGGAAGGTACAGCATTGGTAATGTTGGCAAAACTGCTTCTATGAGTATGCTTACTCTCTTTGAATCAAGATATACATTGAAGGGAAGGTACAACATTGGTAATGTTGGTAATACTGTTTCTATGAGTATGCTTACTCTCTTTGAATCAAGATATACATTAAAGGGAAGGTACACCATTGGCAATGTTGGCCAAACTGCTTCTATGAGTATGCTTACTCTCTTTGAATCAAGATATACATTGAAGGGAAGGTACAGCATTGGTAATGTTGGCCAAACTGCTTCTATGAGTATGCTTACTCTCTTTGAATCAAGATATACATTGAAGGGAAGGTACAGCATTGGTAATGTTGGTAATACTGTTTCTATGAGTATGCTTACTCTCTTTGAGTCAAGATATACATTGAAGGGAAGGTGCAGCATTGGTAATGTTGGCTAAACTGCTTCTATGAGTATGCTTACTCTCTTTGAATCAAGATATACATTGAAGGGAAGGTACAGCATTGGTAATGTTGGCTAAACTGCTTCTATGAGTATGCTTACTCTCTTTGAATCAAGATATACATTGAAGGGAAGGTACAGCATTGGTAATGTTGGCAAAACTGCTTCTATGAGTATGCTTACTCTCTTTGAATCAAGATATACATTGAAGGGAAGGTACAGCATTGGTAATGTTGGCTAAACTGCTTCTACGAGTATGCTTACTCTCTTTGAATCAAGATATTCAATAGACAACTATCCTGTGAAAGTGTCGGCTTATAACATTGTGTCAGTAAAAAAACAAAATTAGTGAAAATGCATACACAATTCCGCATTGCATGTCGCGCTTCGGCTAAATGTAACAGTTCACAAACGCACTGCTATGATCTTCATAAGACCGGTCCTTACCAAATGTTAATTTACCCCCACATGATCAGATTTCATCCAATCAGATCGTCTAAACTATCTTGGGTGTGGAGTGCCATGGTCGAGCGGTTTAGTGCATTGGATTTGTGTTCTGATGGCTGAATCATCAGAATGTGGGTTCGAATCCCAACCGCGACCGGGGTACTTGTGTCCTTGAGCAAGACACTTTACCGTAATTGCTTCTCTCCACCCAGGGGTAAATGGGTACCTGTGAGGGCAGAGTTGGTTGTTGTGTTTGATTAGCCCTATATGCGCTGTAATGGCAGCAAATAAGCTGTATACTCCCCAGGGAGCTGAGATGGTTTCAGGAATGATTTATGCGCCTGATGAGCAGGGGGTAATAATGTAATGCGCCTTGAGCACCAGTTTGGTGGATACGTGCGCTATAAGTCTACATTATTATTATTATTGTTATTGTTATTGTTATTGTTATTGTTATTGTTATTGTTATTGTTATTATTTATGACTTTAAAAGTAATTGTCTTATTTAATTTGACAGAACCGATATGTCCCGATGAGCCAGTCATGACCTGCCTGTTATCCCCTTGCCCATATGAAGTCTGTGCCAACGACCCCGATGCAGCGTGCTACACTGATATTTGTGACCCCTGCCAAGCGTTGTTTTTCAACAACAAAAATAAGCCGTTGATTTGTGGAGGACCTGCCGAATTAACCGGTAAATGGACTCTGCTTTCACGCTATCCCTCTCTCACTGCCCCCCCCACCCCTTAAAAGAAAGTAACTCTCAAACAAATGAAAATGTTTTTCCTGTGGATTTGTTATTTTCTCCAGAAGAAGATCAGAGCATACTAATCGAAAGTGTTCAGAACTAATTACTACACAAAGGATTTTTTTTTCACATGGTGTCAAACAGTCTTCACTTATCCTTTTCACCATGCAAAGCTGCAAATCTTACTGATTTTTTATTTGACCAATTTGTTTTGAGTTTCATCCTTTTGAGTTTCATCCATTTTTGAACTTCAGCAAAATCTTTGTCTCTTTTTTAAAAAACTGATATAAATTTACATTTCTGCTCATATTTGGTTGAACAATGGAAGAATAATGCATGGCTTGTTTTAACCTGTTTCTTTCAATGCTATTACTTGCCTTAACTTGCCAGTCTAAAAACTAAAGGACCCCTTTCTTTTGGGGTAAATTTTGGGTAATATTTCTTGTAAATTTTGTTAAACATTTACACCAGCTTCCAATCTTAACAGTTTACTCTTTTCCTTTTGGTTTTTATATCGCCCCCCCGAAACTCTAAATGTGTGTTTATTTAATCCTTCTTGTCTTTCGTGATGACTAGATATGTGCGATGAAGTGCACCGTGTTGGAGACCGATGGGAGGTGAACTGTATGAGCTGTGAGTGTTGGGATGGTGCGGAGACTGCCTGCATTACCCAGGAGTGCGGCCTTGCTCCTAAATCCCTCCCAGAACTGTGCCACTGGGCCAAGAGAACCCCTGATGAATGCTGCCCTACAAAAGAGCTTTGTGAAGAACGTAAGAAATACTTTGTGGTAATGCTTTTATTCAAATCGAAAGTTTCATCTAGTTTGTATTCAGTTTTGTGAAAGCTCAACAAAGTTACGGTTCAAAGTTCAAAGTTTGCATTTACAGAAATTTTACCAGATGTGTATACCGGTTTTAAACATTTTTTGGAGTGAATTAGAGTTTGGTTTTTAGGTTTTGCTAGTATCCTTTAAAGGGGCAGTATCGTCACGATCAACAGGGCATGGAGTCCGAGTGCTAGTTTTAGATTAACTCAGTGACTGGAAATAATACCCCACATGATAAGGTCATATTACCATTGCTGCTGCATAAATGAGCCAGTAATTTTCAGTCACTGTGTTCATCTTAAAACTAGGACACCGATTCCATGCCCTGTTGAAAGTCTGCTCTGATCACGACGATACTGTCCCTTTCAGTTTAGCATCCTTTAATATTTGTTTTGTTGTCTTCCAGCAATATCTGACTGTCCCGTCAGTATCTCGGTAGCTCGATGGTGCCCGGATACACTCTGTGACACGACGTGCGAGGGTCACCCTGACGCCACATGTCGCATCAGTAGATGCGGCGGTTGCTATGCCAAGTTTTATGAGAACAATGAACTTGTAGAATGTCTTGGAGGACAAATAAGTAAGTTATTGTTTTACACAAAATGTCTCTAAAACTTTTTTTTTTTTTTTTTTTTTAATTTTTAACATCTTTTGTCTTTCTTTTAAATGCCATTGAATTTCTTTTTCCCCATAATGGTACAAAATTGTGCATTTTAAAATTTGAAAACGTATTATTAAAATTTAAAATTTAAAATTAAATGCCATTGAATCTCATTTTCCCCATAATGGTACAAAATTGTGCATTTTAAAATTTGAAAATGTATTCTAATTTAGGCCAAAAAAAGTATCTACTTTCTGGTCTCCGCATGCGTCGCCTCAGATCCGCACGTCGGCATTTTAATTTTAATTTTTTGCTATGAAATGATGTCCAATTGCAGCCAAAATTGCTGGATCAATTGGAATTCTGCTGTTCTGGATTTTAAATGACTTTTTCACATTGGGGTATAAACATTTGCCCGATTTGTGAGGCCTCTCTTAGCCACCATAATTTGTTTATGGGAAATTTGGTCCCTGTGCATACATTTCCCTGTTGGAAAAAAAAAAAGATCACCAAAAAGAAAAGAAAAAAAATGCGTCACCGAACAGGATATTGAAGCCGACCGATGACCAGAAACCAAAGACTTTTTTTTTTGGCCTTACAAGAAATAAAACCAACCTGTGAAAGTTTCATCCAAGGTTTTATCTGAGTGGTGTACAATTTGTAGTTTTTTGTCCCATTTTGTCTTTGAGAAAGAACCTGCTAGGTTCGAAACGTAAGGCCGATAACAGTTATTTTGAAATTTAAAAATGTTTAAAAATTTAATTACAAATTTTTCCCCCCCGAGGAACCGAGCCGGTATGCCCAGAAGGCATTCCACAGAGAATGTGTGTGGCGTCTCCGTGTCAGTTTGGAAGATGCGAGCATTACCCAAACGCGGTGTGTCGTGTCAACTATTGTCAGGCATGTCATGCAGTGTACTATGATGACGGTAACAGAGAGGTGGATTGCTCAGCGTCACCAGACAAACAGGAGAAAACTGGTGAGTGTGACTTGCAGCTTTGCGTTAAAGACCATACGATGTGCCTTAACCAGTTCGCGTCGGAGGCCGTGTATACACGCAATTTTTTTTTGCACCACGGATCGGAGAGCGTCTAAACACGCCATAGGAAACTCCGGAATATTTGTATGCATGCTCAGTTGAGCCACGCGTGTACGGTGACATGCTCGGAAGACGTGGCCATGCGCTGTGGAAGCTTCCATTAACGTGTGTGTGGGAAAAAGAAACCCGCACAGGGGCCCAGAAAAACTTTTTTATTCCTGACGCGAACTGGTTAACTCAAAAAATATTCACTATGAATTTAATTATTTATTTGCCAAAAAAACTAAAAAAACTATAAAAAAAAACTTTTTAAAAATCAGAAAGAATTTGCAGCCACAAATCCAGCGGTTGCAATCCATGCTGTAGTTGCACTTTTAGTGACTGCTGGCAACAGCAAACATTTTGCCTGTTTTTATGATGTGCTCTTAAGTGTAAGCAGCTGACTAGCAACGGCTATCGCCGCTTTGTCTGTGGCTGTACGTAATAATAATAATAGTACACAATTCTAATAAAGTGCACATATCCTATAGCAACTAGATCAAGGCGCTGTACAAAGTAAAGGAGAAAACTCTAAATAGATCTAAACAATTCAGTCTTAAGCAGTTTCTTGAAGGTTGACATTGAAGTTGATTGGCGGATTTGTGTGGGGAGGTTGTTCCATAGTCTGGGACCAGTGTAGCTGAAGGCCCCATGGCCGGCTGATTTTGAACTAGAGTGTTGTGCTGTCAGTGCTGTCAGTGCTGTCATGTATATGTACATGTACAAAGGATGTGCGTGTACACGTGTCAGTGAGTCGTGGTACTGATAGTCTGGTTTGACATGACTGCACTGGGAAGATCAGAAAGGGATCCTTTGTTATCAAAGACAAGAACAAGTTGGAAAAATTTTGCATTGAAATTAACTTTCTGTAAAATTGTATAAGGGCAAAATCAAATCAATTGTTTATCACCCGACGCAAGAATTTCTATGAATGAAACCCTGGACATTAATAATCCCAGTTGCTCTTAAAATAGTTTTTGTAAAAATTCTGTGCTCTTTACACCGGTGTTCGACACCTTTAGCGTTTTCACACTGTATCTCCATCCACTTCAGGCTGAAATTGATATGATTCACTGCCCCTTATTTATTTCCACATCTTCTGCATCAGTATCATCTTTATCAAAATGATGATGATGAACAAAATAATTTGGTCAGTACTACTTTTGGAAAGTTCTTCAAAAAACACTTTTGGCCATTGTAGTTGTTATTTTTACAGCTGTACACCATGGAATATGCTTTACATACAAAACGTACAGCAGTAAACAGTCGTAGTGTTCGCTCACCTGTTAAGGTACATACAAAATGTACAGCAGTAAACAGTCGAAGTGTTCGCTCACCTGTTAAGGTACATACAAAATGTACAGCAGTAAACAGTCGAAGTGTTCGCTCACCTGTTAAGGTACATACAAAACGTACAGCAGTAAACAATCGTAGTGTTCGCTCACCTGTTAAGGTACATACAAAACGTACAGCAGTAAACAGTCGTAGCGTTTGCTCACCTGTTAAGGTACATACAAAATGTACAGCAGTAAACAGTCGAAGTGTTCGCTCACCTGTTAAGGTACATACAAAATGTACAGCAGTAAACAGTCGAAGTGTTCGCTCACCTGTTAAGGTACATACAAAATGTACAGCAGTAAACAGTCGTAGTGTTCGCTCACCTGTTAAGGTACATACAAAACGTACAGCAGTAAACAGTCGTAGCGTTCGCTCACCTGTTAAGGTACATACAAAATGTACAGCAGTAAACAGTCGTAGTGTTCGCTTACCTGTTAAGGTACATACAAAATGTACAGCAGTAAACAGTCGTAGTGTTCGCTCACCTGTTAAGGTATATACAAAATGTACAGCAGTAAACAGTCGTAGCATTCGCTCACCTGTTAAGGTACATACAAAACGTACAGCAGTAAACAGTCGTAGTGTTCGCTCACCTGTTAAGGTACATACAAAACGTACAGCAGTAAAGTCGTAGCATTCGCTCACCTGTTAAGGTACATACAAAACGTACAGCAGTAAACAGTCGTAGTGTTCGCTCACCTGTTAAGGTATATACAAAATGTACAGCAGTAAACAGTCGTAGCATTCGCTCACCTGTTAAGGTACATACAAAACGAACAGCAGTAAACAGTCGTAGTGTTCGCTCACCTGTTAAGGTACATACAAAACGTACAGCAGTAAAGTCGTAGCATTCGCTCACCTGTTAAGGTACATACAAAACGTACAGCAGTAAACAGTCGTAGTGTTCGCTCACCTGTTAAGGTATATACAAAATGTACAGCAGTAAAGTCGTAGCATTCGCTCACCTGTTAAGGTACATACAAAACGTACAGCAGTAAACAGTCGTAGTGTTCGCTCACCTGTTAAGGTATATACAAAATGTACAGCAGTAAAGTCGTAGCATTCGCTCACCTGTTAAGGTACATACAAAACGTACAGCAGTAAACAGTCGTAGTGTTCGCTCACCTGTTAAGGTATATACAAAATGTACAGCAGTAAAGTCGTAGCATTCGCTCACCTGTTAAGGTACATACAAAACGTACAGCAGTAAACAGTCGTAGTGTTCGCTCACCTGTTAAGGTATATACAAAATGTACAGCAGTAAAGTCGTAGCATTCGCTCACCTGTTAAGGTACATACAAAACGTACAGCAGTAAACAGTCGTAGTGTTCGCTCACCTGTTAAGGTACATCATCAATAGGCTCAGTGAAAGTTTCCCAGATGGTGAAGTTTTTGAGGGATAAACCAAAAAAAATTATGTTGTTTTAGGTTATTTCTACTTAGAATTACATACTCTTTAAAATAGTGTTGTCAATATTTACCATTTTGTATGGTCTTTAAGGAATGCCCGAGGCAGACTTCTATCCACTCTTTCGGTGCACATCATCGGCCTCTAGCAGTGAAAATGCAACCAGTGTACAGATGATAGCCATTTTGGCGTCAAGTGAACATTGTGTGTACACTTAATGTGCACAATATGTTACACACAGGAAAACTAATTCAGCCAGCCAATGACTGAGATATTCTGTACATATGCACCAGTGGCGTAGCCAGGATTTTCAGAGTGGGGGGCTGGGAAACAAGATTTTCAGAGTGGGGGGTGGGAAACAAGATTTTCAGAGTGGGGGGTGGGAAACATTTTTTAGGGTAAATTTACCGACACAAAACTCAAATGAACCGACAAATTATGTCAATTAGAAATACCAACAAGTTTGTGAATTTACCGACAGACACTATTTTGCCAACAATTGGGAGGGGGGGGTCCTCCTGCCCCCTGGCTATGCCACTAGTATGCACATCAACTACAAAATACAGCAAACTCAACACATTAGCACTGTCCTAATCATTGGCGGATCGAGGGGGCAGCAGCGTAGCCAGGACTTTTTCAGTGGGGGGGGCACAGGGGGCATTGCTTTTCAGTGGGGGAGCCCAGGGGGTATGGGTTTTTTCCCTTTTCTTTTTCTTTTCTGTTTTTGGGGCACTATGAGGATTTTTCATGGGGGGGCACCTGGGGGGGGCACTGGAAATTTGTGGGGGGCACGTGCCCCCCCAGGCCCCCCCGTAGCTACGCCGCTGCCAGGGGGAGCTAAGGGTCTGTAGCCCCCCCCCTAAAATCGTTTTTTTTTTTTTAATTTAAAAAAGGAGAGAAAAAGAGAGAGAGAGAGGGGGAGGGGAGGGGAGAACGCACTCCCATTCCCACAGTGTGCTTTGTTTTTCTCTCCCTTTGATTATTTCATTGTAATTTTTGTAGTACTGAAAAATAATTGTTTTTGATTCTCAGCCCCCCCTAAAAAATGTTCTGGATCCGCCCATGTAATAACAACTGATTTACACTTATTCTTTTAAAAAAATGATCGTACAGTTCGAGGATTCTTCATGACACAAGCATGAAAAACATGGCAACATTTTGAAGAGAAGTTGAGATCTAGAAGAAATCTATAATAATTACGGCATGATATATATGTTGTTTACAGAGTGCGAGGATTCGTCAAACAACAAGCATGATGTAGGTGATACATGGCAGGAGAGTTGTAACAAGTGCACCTGTGACCGCAGCGGTATCCCAGCATGCAAACCTAAAAAATGTGAAATTGATGCGAGTGATCTGCCACCTCTGTGTGAGGCTGTTTATGGGGAAGGAGACAAGTGCTGTCCGGACCGTATTGTTTGTTATGAAGGTAAGATTATATTAGGGCAAAACTTTTGTAAGGTGTCAATCGCCAACGGTATCCCAGCATGCAAACCTAAAAAATGTGAAATTGATGCAAGTGATCTGCCACCTCTGTTTATGGGGAAGGAGACAAGTGCTGTCCGGACCGTATTGTTTGTTATGAAGGTAAGATTATCTGTGAAGGAGATATGTAGTATTTTGGGTCAGATAGGGCATTGATTGATTGGCAACAGTCTGCTCAATGCACATCGTAGCCCTCTAGTGTTGAAATTGCACCCAGTGTCTTGATGAAAGCCACTTTGGTGCCAAGTGTGTATTGTGCGTAGACTTGCCCCACGTATGTTATGATACTCGTACCTTATGACGTTCCAGGCATACGCACATCGACAGCAAAATACTCCAAGCACAAATTATCGCTACCCTATCGATCAACAGTGATCTATAAACAACATGTGCCCACAAAAGCTCATGGACGGACGGTGTGAATGGGATGGTTTGAAAGACGAAAAGATATACTGATGTATATTGTTCCCACAATAATTCAGTTTTTGTTCAGTCATCAGGAAGGTTCCTAGCCAGAATACCTAGGGGGGGTTTAAGGGTTAAACGATAGCATCTGGAGTTATCAGACACAAATTTACTATTTTATTTTGTTACTATTATAATGTCCAGGCCTGGAAATTCACAGAGGCCACTCACTATGAATAGCTTTACCCTGAAAATGCCCTGAAAATCTGTTTTACCGTGAAATAAATAGTTCACAGCAATTTCATGACGACACAACACCGTGAAAACACCATGAAATACTCTTGGAATTTCTTCGCAGTGAAAACGCTGTGAAAACGACATGAACTTCTTGTGGCAGTTTTGGGGCAGCTCATTCATTCTCAAGATCGCCGTGAATTTGCCCTGAAATCACTGTGAACATTATTGCCAATATCGGGGAGAAGAAGAGACACCATGAAATTGCAGTGAAATCATGGTGAACTATTATTTCATGGCAAAACAGATTTTCAGGGCATTTTCAGGGTAAAGTTATTCATAGTGACTGCCTCCATTGTTCTGGTCTTGGCCTTGGTGCCCTTTAAAAATAATTCTCATAGACATTCTGATAGTCTACTGGAAGTGCCCTTTAATCGGGAAAAGTGACCTTGCCCCTACAGGAATGAAATTCAACGCCTGTGATATCCATCTGGTTATAAAAACCAAGGATAAAAACCAAATGACTTGCAACTGACGATATTTTTTTTGGATTGATTCAGTGTTCCCAAAGAAATTTTTAAAATTGTGGGTTTTCTTCTGCTCTTTTGCCATTTGCCAGCTCTTTCTGAGTGTCCACATAGAGAGCCAGTGCCACCGTCTTGCCCTGATGATCTCTGTGTCAATGCCAATTGTGAGACCCAACCTGACGCCAAATGCCGCATCAGTCGTTGTGGAGGCTGTAGAGCCAAATTCTTTGATGAAAACAATGCGGTCATTGAGGAATGTACCGGTGATTATGTTGGTAAGCATCTGACCAGGCTATTATTTCTTTTTAATTTGCATTTGGGAAAACTCTCTGGCTTTGGTTCCTAGAGATGGTTTTAAGACTTGTCATCTTTAGGAACATCTATCAAAACCATTTTTTAGAAAAAAACAAACAATTTCCATGGAATCATGTGTTGAAGTTATTCTTTATTTGTGGAATCCATGATTTTTCACTTGAAAACTGTTTTTTCAGTTGATCAAATATGAATAAGTTTTTGATGTTTGATCACAGATCGCAGCCTTTTGTGTCCGCCTCTACCCGATCAATGGGGTTGCACTTCAGAAGGTTGCGGCCATGGGGAACGTTGTGAGGCTTATCCACATGCTGTCTGTCATGCGTCTTACTGCGATGTATGTCACCTCCCTGAAATCTTTCACGATAAAAACAACAATGAAATAAAGGACTGTTCAATTGGTAAGTCAGGATTTCCAGTTTGTTTATCAAGAGGTCATAGTTCACTCAGCTACTGAATTATTGTTATATCAATGGATTATTGTTAGTTGATCTTTAATGCAATCATTTTATGATGATCTAGAGGGATTCAAGAAGCGCTGTGATGAGACGGAGTCTTGCATAGAGCCAAGACGCTCTCTTCCCCCTCTGTGTCGATGGATTGTCCAACCAGAGGAGTGCTGCCCAAGGGATTTTGGACCAAACGGCTTTGTATATGTATGTGAAGAACGTAAGTTGTGTTGGAACATTCAGTCTTGTTAATTATCAGTGGCGGATCTACATATTCATGAGTAACATAGCCATCATTCTACCTCAGGTCTTCATATTTATGCCATAACATCTTAAAATTTGGCAACCTTGTCGCACTATGAACAACTTCACCCTGAAAATGCCCTGAAAATCTGTTTTACCGTGAAATAACAGTTCAGTGTAATTTCACAGCAATTTCACAGTGTCTCTTCCTCTCAGATATTGGCAATAATGTTCACAGTGATTTCATGGCAAATTCACGGCTCTCTCAAGAATTAATGAGCTGCCCCAAAACTGCCTCTAGAAGTTCATGGCATTTTCACAGCGTTTTCACGGCGAAGTAATCCCAAGAGTATTTCATGGTATTTTCATGGTGATGTGTCATCGTGAAAAACAGATTTTCAGGGTAGTTATTCATAGTGTAGGCTCCTTCATCTGTATATTCCATTGTAAACCCCATCCTTACCAGTTTAGTCTTGATTTGTTTTCCTTTACGATTAGTAATTCAAAATATTGATATAATGCCAATATCTGTACCTAGTTTCCTTACTTTTTCACAAATATTACTGTCACAGACAGGTTAGGGTAGCGATACTCTAGTGTTATTGTAAGTCCGCCAACTAATTAAAGTTAGGATGCCACGACAAATAGACAATAAAAATACAAAATAGACAATTAATTCTTTGATTCGCAAATAACAATGATTGAATTTATTATCAGAAACTTAGCTTAATTTGGAAATATACAATGACAGTTTAATGATAAGATAAAATCCAGATGGAATCAATCCACTAAAATAAAATTGATCCAATCAAATCAAAACAAATCAAATTCAATGTAATCCCATGTAATCCAATGTAATCCAATATAATCCAATATAATCCAATATAAAGCGCCACCGATATAAAGCCGAACCTCTCTCTCTCTCTCTCTCTCTCCTCAGTCTGTTTAATAAAACAGATTATACAAAATACACATAAAACAGGAACAAACAGCCATTGTCCTGCAACCCAATACACATACGATGGGCCCCTCGGCCTGAGGAACCACTACTCGTATGTTTCCCAAGTCTGAATTAATTGTTTATGCAACACATGCAACCCGTAAAGTCCCTCTGGTAATTACAACACATGCAATTACAGCTTGACTAGAGAACTGATACACAAGCCCCAGTGAGGTGACACCTAGCCCCTCACAACACCTCAAAAACACGTGTAACGGATGCACAGCACACAGGAAAACCCAGAAATTCCTTGACAGTAAGCCACCTTACAAAGTATTACCGTAATTTCCGGAATATAAGCCGCGGCTTATAGGTTGATTTTGACCCATAAAAGTTGCCTGCGGCTTATACGCGGTGCGGCTTATACGCCAAGGTATGAATCTTGAAGAACAAAACACAATGCACAATTAAGCAAAAATCGTTGGTAAACAGACAGAAACATAAACCTAAAAACCTTTATTGTTCGTATCGAAAACTGTCTGGTCATTGTCACAGTTTAGTGGTCCACAGAAAACCCATGAGCGGGCTATACTATACTCAGTTATCGCGTATCGCCGCCATATTTATACAACGATTCACTTAGGAAACTGATTCCCTTTCCCAGACCCATCAGCAAGGCGTTACTTTTCCAAAAGATGGGCACCGGTGAAACCACAGTGAAACATCGACCCCAAAAAACATGAATATGTAACATAATGAACATATTCATGACACTCGATCAAACAGCCAATGAAACGAATATAAAAATGTTACTACGCAAATTTATCCAATTACTACGTGCGGAAATGGCACGTGATACTGGGTCCTGAATAACCATGAACTACAGTGTACGTGCACATTGCACATTGCACACACAGTCGACAGCTGACCACACGGACCATGAACAGGCAGCGGTACTCGTGTCAGCTCAAACATGCATTACCACGTATTACCACTATTGACTATGCACTTGATTGTACACCATAAACGGCTCTCGTTATTTAACTATTTAAATGGGCATAATTTGAGCGGGAATGGCCCCGTCTGATGGTCTAGGAACTGGCCCTCGCGTTTCCGTACGGACCATTGGTAAATATCCACTTAAACCCTTTCAAAAGGAACAATTAGCTTCAGAGTTTATTCATTCACGATCTCAATAAAAAGGTATCGACTTCTATTGTGTCTCTTACATTTTGACTTGAACGCAACACAATGACCCCCTTTGTGGCGATGTACCGACAGTGAGTGGCGTCCGGCGGGCCTCTGTGTGTGCGGCTTATATGCAGTGCGGCTTATATGTTGACGCATTAATCTTGTTTTGGTGATTTTGGGGTAGTGCGGCTTATACACAGCGCGGCTTATATTCCGGAAATTACGGTAAGTACAACACATGCACAATATACAATGCTCCTGGACTTACCACTTATATAGCACTACACCCTCGGGCTTATGACTTGAACGTACGGTCTCTTTTATGACTTTTTTACGACTTTTTTTACGAGCTAACTCTATTATCACGACTACTCTCTACGTTCACGGCAACAACTGACCCCACATCTACATACAATGCAATGCGCTCTGCGCTCCAAAACTGGTGCTCGCTGGCTGCGTGCTGCGTCATCGCCTTATCGCACACGGAACCAGTGAATCCCTCACCAAGGTTATACCATTATATAAAAGGGTAGAAAATACAAACTGCTGTTGCGTCACAGTACTCCAGCCTGCTGTAATCTGCACCACAGCCTTGTACTCCAAGATTGGTTAAAATGTTTTTCTCCCCCTGCCCGTTATGCCGTGGGGCACCATGGGATAGGCATTTCCTCGTGAAGCTAATTCCAAGAGAGCTAGATGCAACCTTAAACTAGAAGCAGGAGAACCATCTGTGGGGCGTAACAATGGGCATGTTTAATAAACGCTAAGGTGCATGCACGAGATACAGTTCTTTCATACGCTGGGTAAGTCTCCCAGACTGCACTGCTTCTTTTTGAGAACTTGCGCGTCAGTTTGTGGAACAAAATGTCACGATCGGGCCAAATTCATTGTTCTTGGAGTACTTTGCTGTGGACTAGGTTAGTACATGAGTGGCACACTTCATGTAGGTATTAAATAGACTTCTGTTAATAATCGGGTATTAAATCTACAATCAATATTAACCAATTATGCATTCTCCAATCTCTTTGCTCTGTACAGCCATATCTGCTTGTGGTAGGCGTATAGAAAGAGAATGCCCCACCCACTTGTGCCAGACAGCAACGTGTGTGAACCACCCAGATGCTACGTGTAAGATCAGTCACTGTGAACAATGTCACACCGTCTTCTACGATGACGATGATCAAAAGGTGGACTGTGGGAATGAACCTGTCAAAAGTGGTATGAAATTTTCTATTTGGAGATGATAACATGAACACAAAATTTAAAATAATTCACAATAATATTTCAGCAAAACCGAACTTGCGTAAACGCTCAACCGATGACCGCAGCATTTAGGGTATACAACCATACAATGAGATCCTGACTAATCAAATCGATTATTTCGTTTTTTTTCCCTAGATACATACTGCCCCTCATATCACGGCGACTGGGTGTGCGCTGTGCGCGGCATTTTTCTACTTGGGAAGGTCTGTCCTGTCTGCCATGTTGATTGGTGTGATGAATGTACAGAATACTGCTTCAACAGGCAAAATTATACACCAGTAGTTTGTGATGGACCTTGTACTTGTGAAGATGGTAAAAGAAGAACAGAATTTATTTCTTTAACCCTCCTACTACTACTACTACTACTACTACAACAAGGGTCAAAATCAGTCAAAATGTTGATATACTTGCCCAGGTATATCTAGTGCACTTAAAAGTCAAACACTGTCAAACCTTACGTGTAGTAAGTACATTTACAGGTCAAAATGAGTCTACCGTTTTTGACTGGTAAAAGCATTGTCTGGTATTGTTCAGGGTGGTCAAAATGACAGCAAAAACCAGTCACAAATGCCCCTGTGTGCATGGGTCAACAGTCAAAACAGGCAGTTGACTGGTTTTGACCTTTGTAGCAACTTCCCACTAAAGTGCAGCAATAGTAGGAGGGTTAATGCTATCCATTTTTATTAAGGAATCTTGTTAGTTATTCTGGGATATACCAAAATAATTGTTAATGTAAATGTTTGCTATAGGCTGAAAGAACTTTTGTTGGCAATTTTGTTTAGACCTTGATCTTACTGCGACCATCTTTGTCTGACACTGTGAATAACTTTACCCTGAAATTGCCCTGAAAATCTGTTTTACCGTGAAATAAATAGTGTACAGCAATTTCATGACGACACAACACCGTGAAATTGCCATGAAATACTCTTGGAATTCCTTCGCCGTGAAAATGCCATGAACTTCTTGTGGAAGTTTTGGGGCAGCTCATTAATTCTCGAGAGCACCATGAATTTGCTGTGAAATCACTGTGGACATTATTGCCAATATCTGAGATGAAGAGACACTGTGAAATTGCAGTGAAATTACGGTGACATATTAACCCGTGAAGTCCCCATGGTTCTTCCTGAACCATATTTCTCACTTAGCGACAGTAGAGAAACGAGTTGCCCAAAATTGATTCTCCCTTGAACCTTTCTCACTTAACGAAGGTTGAGATACGAGTTGTGCGATAAGGTTCTTTTCAGAACCTGTACCTCAGCTTCACGTTAGTTGTGATAAACACATGGTGTTACCGCAAACCGAAACGATATCGATATTCCACCATGTAAAGCCTCAAAACTTATATAGAAATTACGGTGAACTGTTATTTCAAGGCAAAACGGATTTTCAAGGTATTTTCAAGGTGAAGTTTTTCATAGTGTATATGCAAGTATACTCACAGCACTAATAATACATAAAATGAAACAACCTATTTCCACAGTTGGGGGATGGTCCATAGGATCATCCCCCCCAAAATTTGTCATGCGGTTAAAAAAAACTAATACCAAAAAACTTGGTAGGGTATCCCCTATTGAGCGACGTTTGAAACCCAGTACATAATGTAAACATATTTTAATATCACCCCCCCCCCCCACTTTTCGACAGGGATTTATGCCACACTGCTATTTCCCTGACAGACTCAGTTTGGTTGCGTTGTAATTAAATGAGAAAAAAAACACTTTGTCAAAAGGCTTTAAATTGAATCCAACAAATTATTTTAGATTTTGGTGGCGTTTATGATTTTGTTTATTTCTCTGAAAACTTGAACAACCAGAAATTATATGAATGAAAACGGATTTCAGCAAAACAGAATGATTTAATTTTTTTTTTTAAATGAGATAAAATTTGTTCATTTGTTCAACAAATCTGTCAAATTTGAACAGATCTGATTATTTGCTTGTTTTACAAATCCCCAGCACTATCTGACTGTCCTGCTGGATCATCAGTGGCTCCATGGTGCCCGGATACACTCTGTGACACGACCTGTGAGGCTTACCCTGATGCCAGTTGCTACATCAATAGATGCGGGGGTTGCTCGGCCAAGTTTTATAAGAACAACATAGTTGTAGAATGTGATGTAGAACCAATAGGTAGGTAAAACCAAAAGTGTAATATAAGTTTAATTTTGATATGTGAAAAAAATATTTGCTGAAAAAATAATCTGAAAAAATAATCTTGTTCTTGTCCTGTATGTGCAATAATCTTTTTTTTTTTGTGTCATAATGCTCAAATAGTGGTAATGACATTTTATTGTTGTTAATATTTTAAGATTAAATCAGGAGGGCATTCATAAATGGGAATAAAAGTTTGACGCTTGGTCTTTTCCGCAGGATAAAGACCTCGGGTTTGTAGCCATGGACGATAAAGGACCTCGCCTTTGGTTTGGTCCTTTATCCTCTGTCCTTGGTGACCACCCATCTGTCTTTATCCTGCTGTAAAGACCACGCAACAGACTTTTATTCAATCAATATTACATCTATTCCCATACATAGCCAATACAATACAAAATGCAAATTGTGCATGGAAGCAATGACGGATTAACCTAGGAGCAAAAGTAGCATATGACATAAAACACAATAAAGGGGGCCACTTTGCATCCGTCACGTTAGCAGTTTTTCCAATGGTTGTTATTTATTTTTAAGTACCTGAAACCGACCAAAAAGTGTTTCAACATGTGAATGGACATGCAGGCTTATACTAGAACTAATTTGAGTTGATTTATTTTATTTTAATTTTTTATTTATTTTTACCCTCAAATTTCCATAAAAATTGGACGGAAAAAGTTACCTCACTTTTCCGTCCATTTGTTGATGGAAATTTTAGGGTAATTAAAAAAATAATAGTAATAATCAACTCAAATTATCTTTAGGATAAGCATGCATGTCTATTCAAATGTTGAAATTCTTTTTGGGTGGTTTCAGATATTTAAAAAAATTACAACCATTAGAAAAACTGCTAACGTGACGGTAGGAAAGTGGCCCCCTTTATTGTGTTTTATGTCATATGCTACAAGCCCCGCATTTTCGAGGGCCCTGCACTAAATGCTTGCAAACTGTCTGGTGAAATCGGCATCTCACGATCTGGGCCAGATCGTTGCCCAAACAACAGCGTTGTCAGATCATCTGGCAACCAGCTGTTGTTTACATGTCGGGGGAGCTGCATGCTGCATGGTACGTAATTATTACGGACGTCATTAATAACATGATACGAATAAATAATTTCGTTCAAATTTAACTTTACTGAGTTAGTTAAGTATATGTCTATGTAACCACCCGTCAGTGTGGGTTGCTCAAATTTAGATTGCGCTATTCAGTTTCTGTTTGTTGTTTCCATCTTGGGATGTCGTTGAGAGGGTAGCCATTTTGATATGGCCACAGTTGTCGCCGCTTGTCTTTAGGCGTGTATTAACAAATTTGCTCATGCTAAATCTAGAAAATGTAACTTGTAAATTGTATTGACCCAATTTTGCCCTACACTGACGTGTGTATAGCACTGCATGCACAGTGCTTTCCGAGTGTCTGTGAAAAAACTATACTGGTGACTCGGGCGGGATTGTAAATTGTAGTTTTGTTACTTTTGACATTTGAAATTTATACCTACATGTAAGTAATACTATTACTGTAAGTGTCAGACATATTTGTCGTATTACCTGGCTGTATAGCAAATGAAAAAATTTAATTACTTTACTATGCAAGTAAATAATTTATGTTTTAATATTTATGTGTATTTTTTAAATTTAGGGCCCCTTTATAACATATGCTACAGGCCCAGCACTAGCTTAATCCGGCCCTGCATGGAGGCACAGTCTTTATATTAAGCCAAGGCTTGTATTGAAGTGCCTTAACCAGTTCGCGTCGGAGGCCGTGTATACACGCAAATTTTTTTTGGACAGCAGATCGGAGAGCGTCTAAACACGCTACAGGATTCTCGGGAATATTTGTATAGATTCCCGGTCGACGTAGCAACGAGCCATAAGCATACGGTGAAAGATGCGGTCTCCCCGGTCACGCTCTGGTGAGCACCATTGGTCGTGTTTGTGCGGTAAAAATAAACCCGCCACGGGGTTCGGAAAAACTTTTTTATTCCCGGTGTGAACTGGTTAAACATAGAACAGAATTACAACAAAAGGAAATGAACTTTATTGTCCATTAAACTGACAAACACACAAACACACAAACGAGACAGATGAACAATAAAGACAAATAACCAAGTGGATTGACTTGAACTGTCTGTTACAATTTGTGCATCCAAGCACCTCCATACTCCAAATCTGTGTCAGTAGGTAACATCTCAAAAGTGGTTTTTTTTTGGTTTGTTTCGCTATTAACGAGCACAAATTATAATCTAGTAATCTGGATTACAATTGGTGTCGTTAAGTAACGCTTATATATATATATATATATATACATACATGTTCTCACTATTTATTCAATGTGTCTTTGGTTAATCCTTGATGGATGGTTTGATCCTTAAGGAATTTTTTTTCTCCCTTTTCTCGATTAGACAGCAGTTGTGAAGGCACCTTGCTTGCGCAGCTCTGGCACTGAATTCAGTCTATACAGAGATTACTTTTGATAGCTTTGGTCAGTAGGGCTCTGGCTTTGCCAGAGAAAAAAACCCACTTTATTCAAATATAAAGCAAAACGTTTCTAATACATACAAAACAGTGAACACCACTGCTAGAAATACCATACCAAATTATGACTACTAAAAGATATATACTACTCTAAACAATTTAGGGAACACCGGAATAATAAGTAAGACTGATTGCGGTGACACCATGTGGAATCTCAATTGAGTAGTAATTAGTTCTGAAATGAACTGGGGGTACAACTCGACGTTTCGATCAGTATGCTCTGATCGTCCTCAGGAGAATAATCTCGGTTAAAGCAAGATCATTTAATTATTTCAGATAAACACAATGTTTCACAGAATTGATGAGTTAACAAAGAATTTAAACATGTGTGGCAGATTGAACACGGCCATTGTGTCAATATTGCTGGTACATGACATCATCATATCAAATCCTTTCTGGTCAAAAGAACCCCATGCAAACAGGCCAAAAATGCACGGTCGAATGGCCTTGGAGATAAAAGATAACAGCTCCCTGGCTCTGTGTAGACTTAATTGGGGGTGTTGGGCCAGTCCATTATTGCTAATAGGTAGGCCTATTGTACGGCACTGTGAGGGTCCACTTATGCTATTTCACAGGAAGGCATGCAGCTGATTGCTAACACTATTGAAGAGTGCTTAATTATGTGTTTATCGTAAAACTATAAAATAAATGTAAGAAACCTACTCACAATTTGGCAACAAATACAGACGAATCGACAATGTTGATCACCCCATGGAGGAAGAAAGAGTTCCTCCATGATCACCCTAACACTCACAAGACGAAACCCACGCTGCATGCACAGTGCAGTCCAGTACACGTGTGTGTGTATGTGCTTAACCTCGAACAATGCCCCACGCACCGAGCCATGAGCAACGCTAAATTTCATTGGATTTCAGATGCACAATTCTTTTTAAGCGAACATACGCGAGCCTAAACCTCAACCAATCAAAACAGATATTGTTAGAAAGCTGACAAGCCAGAGAGAAATGACTCAATAGATCTAAGCTCCCAGGTAGTGCTATTTAATGTTATGATAATGTTATTGGACCAGTTTTTCGCTAAATGCGCATTTTGCACACGAAACGGGTAAATTTTTGACTAAAAATGCAAGATTTAACATAAATTACACGAGGGAAAATCAATTTTTTGTTCATTTTTTTTTTCATTTTCTGAAAGAATGCAATGTTTGGGTCATAATGTAGCAAGATCTAAGGTATACTCTGTTGAATAATGTTGTGGTGGCGATGGATGCAAAAAAGAACCCGTTTTTCAATGTTTTTCGATACTGTTCCTCATAGGAATGGCACATGAAAGCCTGCCCAATGGCTTAGTTCCCCAAAGGAATCCATATGTGCACATGGCCCAAACCTATTTGATGTTAAAAATCCAGTGTTCCCCAAATTGTTTTGAGTAGTATATTTACCTTAAAACCATCCATCAATGGCCAATCAAAGACACAAATAATGAGTACATGTACACAAATCTACGACTACTAAGACATGTTTACTATCAATTAACCAGTTCGCGTCGGGAATAAAAAAGTTTTTCTGGGCCACTGTGCGGGTTTCTTTTTCCCACACAAACACGTTAATGGAAGCTTCCACAGCGCGTGGCCACATCTACCGAGCATGTCACTGTACGCTCGGCTCATTGCCACGTCAACCGAGCATGCATACAAATATTCCCGAGTTTCCTATGGCGTGTTTAGACGCTCTCCGATCTGCGCTGCAAAAAAAAATTGCGTGTATACACGGCCTCCGACGTGAACTGGTTAAAACCATCCAACCAAAGACACACTGAATAATATAGTGAGTATGAAATGATCGACGTTACTTAACATCAATTGTAATCCAGATTACCAGATTATAATCTGTGCTCGTTAATAGCGAGACAAAATCGATAATTTGAGGCGCTATACCTACTGACGCTGATTTAGAGTATCCGGCGCAGCCACAAGTCAGATGTTTCTGTGAGAGATCACCATGTTTTTGGAAAAATTGTGTGTGAAATAGTCGTGCTTGTTTGTTGTTTCCCAACAGATTATGACATTGTTTGTCCCAACGCTGGCCCTGTCATTACTTGCATAATGTCACCTTGTGAGGATGCAACCTGTGAGGCAAACCCGGACTCTATATGTCATGTAGATTTCTGCCAGCCATGTACGGCAGTCTTCCACGATGACAATAATAATATGCAGTCATGCTCTGTTGGTAGGTTTTGTAATTTTGTTTTAAAAAGATATAGAATTGATAATTAAGGAACAACAAAATGGTTAACTTAAACCTGATGAGGTCCATTCTAGAAAAATTTTTGTCTGAAGAGCTGTCATTTTCATGAAAAGTGGGAAATAAATTTAAATAGCAAAGAGTACTCTTCACTATTTTCTCGACACAGTGTTGGAATCTGAAACTTTCACTTTTTGGTTCAAAGAGAGTAAGCATACTCATAGAAGCAGTTTGGCCAACATTACCAATGTCGTACCTTCCCTTCAATGTATATCTTGATTCAAAGAGAGTAAGCATACTCATAGAAGCAGTTTGGCCAACATAACCAATGTCGTACCTTCCCTTCAATGTATATCTTGATTCAAAGAGAGTAAGCATACTCATAGAAGCAGTTTTGCCAACATCACCAATGTCGTACCTTCCCTTCAATGTATATCTTGATTCAAAGAGAGTAAGCATACTCATAGAAGCAGTTTGGCCAACATTACCAATGTCGTACCTTCCCTTCAATGTATATCTTGATTCAAAGAGAGTAAGCATACTCATAGAAGCAGTTTGCCAACATAACCAATGTCGTACCTTCCTTCAATGTATATCTTGATTCAAAGAGAGTAAGCATACTCATAGAAGCAGTTTGGCCAACATTACCAATGTCGTACCTTCCCTTCAATGTATATCTTGATTCAAAGAGAGTAAGCATACTCATAGAAGCAGTTTGGCCAACATTACCAATGTCGTACCTTCCCTTCAATGTATATCTTGATTCAAAGAGAGTAAGCATACTCATAGAAGCAGTTTGGCCAACATAACCAATGTCGTACCTTCCCTTCAATGTATATCTTGATTCAAAGAGAGTAAGCATACTCATAGAAGCAGTTTGGCCAACATAACCAATGTCGTACCTTCCCTTCAATGTATATCTTGATTCAAAGAGAGTAAGCATACTCATAGAAGCAGTTTGGCCAACATAACCAATGTCGTACCTTCCCTTCAATGTATATCTTGATTCAAAGAGAGTAAGCATACTCATAGAAGCAGTTTGGCCAACATTACCAATGTCGTACCTACCCTTTAATTTGTATCTTGATTAAAGCATATTCATAGAAGCAGTTTTGCTAATATTACCAACTTTATCTTCAAGAAGTACTGCACATGTACTTAAGGGAGGAAGGCCAAAGTCATGGTACAGCCAAGGCTTTGAGAAGCCTGGCCAGGCCCGGGCTACCTGGCCTCCTAATTGTCTTTTGTGCGTCCTAATCCTGTAACAATACAGTACCTGCCAATCAACATAACCTGGGCTTCTGGAGGGCCGAGCCCAGGCAAGCAGAGCTCATTATATAGGCCAGTAGGCAGGGGAAAAGCCTGGGCCTGGTCGGGCTTCTCAATGGCTTCGCTGTACCATGACTTTGACCCTTGTCCCTAATGTATTAGTGAGTTCTTATCTGATTATGAAGTTTTCTTAGGAGATAATAGGATGCAGAGGTATGCATTTAATACTGATATATTACCAGTGTGTTGAGAATTTAAAGTCCGATATCTGAGTCCCCAAAGGCAAGGCATTGCCCAAGTTGGAGTCATTGCCCAAGTTGGAGTCATTGCACTGTCTGACGTGAGTCTGACTTCAGGAAATGAGTTAAAATTATTTTTTCCCCTTTTTATCCTGGGTGGCCTAATTAGACAGTGAACCGAGATGCAATTCTCTCGCGTACAGTCTCACCTCACAGGGAACACGGACCCTCCCTCGCTGCCTGGGGGATGGCACTTTCTCCCCACGGCAGTGCGATGACACCGGTGTCTGTTGGTGTGTGGATCCTGACGGCTCCATGGCATCCATACAAGACCTCCTTGTACCAGGAAGAAACATGGAATGTGGAATAAGTATGATATCCTCGTCACCCATTTGACCTTGATCGCACTGTGGCCATTTTGTTTCATTTCCATTAAAATGAATGTGACCGCGCTGAGGCTCGTAGGAAAAGTGCTCAATCGGAATGACAAAACAAAAATTTTGCCTGTATATCTCAAATGTCTTGTCATTGAGTCGAATCAGACATTAGAGCTACATACAATTTAACCATAGGAAATTTGGGAGACACTCGGGGGAAATTTAGTTCCTTTTGAATATCTCCTTAGGTGCCTTTCCTCTGCACAGAATGCACATAGACACTTCCTCTATCATTTGAATTGATCAACAATGACCAAAACCGATTTGAAATTCAAATCTTCTTTTTGACAGAATGAAGTCATCCAAGCCCATGTAGTCTGCAGCCCATTATTATATATGTGTCTTATTATATGAAGCAATCAGTCTAAGTAAGTCTGTAAGTAATACCGACATGAAGTGTGCCAGCCTGCAGTAATCCACACCACAGCATTTTGCATGCACAAGAAGCATAGTTATTGGTTTTGCTCCCCCTGCTCGGCCTGCCATGAGACCTCATGTATGGGATAAGCATTTCCACACGAAGCTAGTTCCTATAGAACTAGAACGCAATCTTAAACTAGACGCAGGCGAACCATCTGTGTGGCAAACAATGAGCGCGTTCGCCGGGTAAGTCTCCCATACTGGACTGCCTCTTTTTGAGACCTTGCACGCCAGTTTGTGGAACAAAATGTCAAGAATGGGTCAAATCCATTGTTCTTGGAATACTCTAGCCTGCCATGGACTAGGTTAGTACATGAATGGCACACTTCATGTAGGTAATAGACTTCTGGTACTATGCCGTGTACTAGGTTAGTACACGAGTGGCACACTTCATGTAGGCAACAGACTTCTGGTACTGTGCCGTGGACTAGGTTAGTACACGAGTGGCACACTTCATGTAGGCAATAGACTTCTGGTACTGTGCCGTGGACTAGGTTAGTACACGAGTGGCACACTTCATGTAGGTAACAGACTTCTGGTACTGTGCCGTGGACTAGGTTAGTACACGAGTGGCACACTTCATGTAGGTAACAGACTTCTGGTACTGTGCCGTGGACTAGGTTAGTACACGAGTGGCACACTTCATGTAGGTAACAGACTTCTGGTACTGTGCCGTGGACTAGGTTAGTACACGAGTGGCACACTTCATGTAGGTAACACACTTCTGGTGTAACTAGTCTAGTTTGGCTAGTGTACAAAGAATGGGTCTCCCAAATTTCCAAGACCTGGGTCTCCCAAGGACAAGACCTTTGAGATACAGTAACTGCAGCTAGCATCGGTCGTGTCTTTCACATTATCATGTACGTGCATCTTGTACATTTATCTTTAATCCAGTATACACTGTTGGTAAAATGTCTGTAAATGCATCCATACTTTATTAGAATCAAGACGTAAGTATGAAAACCAACCTGTGAAATGTTCAGCTTATTTCATTGTGTAGTTTGGGCCTCTGATTTTTCAAGATTTTTCCTGATTTTAATTTTTTTTTTTAAATCTGAATTCTGTTACAAGGTGAGTAATATGGTGGTTTGACAACTAAAGCTTTTGATTTTATTGTCTTTATTCTCCCCAAGACCCACTGAATACCCATTTGTCAATCCTCCACTTCTATCAAACCAACATATTTACAACTTAGAGATATAATTTGGTGGCTCAGCAAATTCCTTCCTCTTTCTGTATATCCACTGTGCCGAGCTTCAAATCCTACTCAACCTGAACTCATTCTCTTGATACAGACCCTCCGTGCCGAGCAGAGTTGAAGATGAACAACCTGAAGGTCCAGAAAGGCGAGCCAGTGACCTCCAACCCCGTATGCAGCACCACTGGCTACTATGAGTCAGTTCAGTGCAGTCCTGTGACTGACAAATGCTGGTGCAGCGAAAAAGATGGGACAGTCGTGGCTGGTTCTGTAAAAATGCAGGGGGAACCACTAAACTGCAGTGAGTTTGCATGTTAGATAGTAAAATAAATAATCTTCTTCTCCTTCTTCTCCTCCTCCTCCTCCTCCTCCTCCTCCTCCTCCTCCTCCTCCTCCTCCTCCTCCTCCTCCTCCTCCTCCTCCTCCTCCTCCTCCTCATAGGTCGGCTTCAAAATCGGTGCTGTGTTGTGCTTTTTTACCCTTTTTTGGTGGGTAATCTTTTTTCCCCCCCAACCAGTGAAATACAGGATACATTTATTTATGCGGTTATTGGAACCAGAAGAAATTTCCCATACATAAAGTATAGTGGCTAAGAGAGGGCACACAAATCGGGCAAACGTTCGTACCCCTATGAGAAAAAGAGAGGCCTCACCCATGCAACGTTCATACCCCTATGTGAAAAAGTCATTTAAAACACAGCACAGCAGAATTCCAATCGATCCAGTAATTTTGGCTTCAACTGGACATCGTTTCATAGAAGGAAAAAAGAAAATTAAAAATGCCAATGTGCAGGTCTGAGGCGACGCGTACAGAAACTGGAGACTTATTTTTTTGGCCTAAAAAAAGCTTCGGTATTTATAAATGGCAAGCTGAACTTAAACCTGTAGCACAGCTGTAACGAACAGTCATCATCATGATTATTATTATTATTATTATACATTTTTGGTAATGAAACCAAGGATCCCTCAAAAGCACATTTTAGTACTGTAGCTCAGTAACGGCTCATCAGGAAACCTGTATACAAGGGCACTTACTATGTGAACCAGAAACACTGGGGTAAACCCCTTCCCTTCCACAATAAGTATTTTGGGTTCTTTTACATGCATTACTTTAATAATCTAGTACACAGGACCTGTGGCTTAACGTACCATCTGAAGGACAGCTATGGTTAAGTGTCTTGATCAAGGACACAAGCGCCATGACCGGTCAGGCCAGGATTCGAACCCACATTCCGACAACACCAGAACTTGATGCACTAGACCGCTCGTCCACGACACTCCATGATAACATCTTATAATGAACACAACAATTGCCTTCCATTATTTAGTACTGCCACTAGGATCAGCGGTAATACTCAACAGCAAAAGTTGACTTCATGATGTTTTTACCTCATGATGTTTTTAATTCATGATGTTTTTCATATCCACATTGACTACTCCATATATTTCATTAATTTATGGAATTTCCTCTTTTTTTGTTGTTCCCCCTTCAAGACTCGTTTTGTCTGGGAGATGCTGCCAGCATCGTTCCTGGCTCACTTTGCACTCACTCGGAGAACCGTTGTACTGGTAATGCCTTCTGTCACATCCCACCCAATCGCTCTAGTGGAAAATGTTGCTTTTTCCCTGGATAGATTAATGGTAAGCCAAGACTTTTATTAACGTTGCTTCACTGTCACTATAAATAACTTTACCCTGAAAATTCCCTGAAAATCCGTTTTGCCATGAAATAATAGTTCACCATGATTTCACTGCAATTTCATGGTGTCTCTTCCTCTCCCCGATATTGGCAATAATGTTCACAGTGGTCTACATCACTCTACTTACCTGTAGAGCGAATACTACATTTGCATAATCCCTATGCCGGCAGGCAATATTGCTAAGAACTTACACACAATAGCGCCCTCTGCTGTCCTACCCACAATGCCCTGCGACATGCACACCACGTTGGCGTCCTCTTTTTCTCTTAGCCACAAGACAGGTAAGACGTTATTTTCTAGGCTCTCTAGAAATATCGTCTTTTGCTTGAGAATTTTTCAACTATTGTTGATGAATAAAGTGAAATAAAGTTTTTAATACACGTAGAGTTGTTTGTGTTTCTTTTGGATCTCCAGAGTCATGAATAGTTATAAGAAGTTGGGGAGGACCGAGTCTGTCGCTACCGGGGGTACCTCCATTCCCCGGGACAACTCGGGGTCCTGCGCCGGTGACGGTCTGTCGCCGCGTCAGCAGTCCCCCATTCGGCACCCACAGCCGCTGTCGGCTGCGGGAGCTGGCGGCCCCGCTGACCGAGTAGGGGACACCTCCCGTTCCCTTTCCCCGGCCAGTGCCCGTGGGGTCTCCCAACCACCCCAGACCCGTGGCAGCTGCAGCCGGGGACTCCTCCATGATGCAGCTCGCTCGGTCCCTACCGGCACCGTGGCAGAAACATCGGTAGCCAGGGCGGTCTGCTGTACGGTCATTCCGACCGGGCGGCTCCGCTGCAGTCGGCCGGGGTTCCTCCGGCTGACACATTACGAGGGCCATGCCTCATCCTCGGGTTCACCGTTGTTCAGGCATCCCGTGTCCCAGGTATCGTCTGAAATTTCTTCAGTGACGACCGGGCGTCAAGTCCAAGAAGAGCCGTCGAACCGCCGCCGTCTAGCTCTAGTGGATCGTCGGGTCGTTCACACCGTAGCAAACGCGATCGCTGTCTGGTCGGCCTGGGGGGTCGGAAGTCGGCCCTCCTGACTCGGCCAGCCATGCTCCACGGCCCGTACCCACTAGCCTACTCGGCCATGGTTGGGTGACCTCGGCCCAGCAGGGTTTACCGCACACGGTTAGCCGTGCCCCGGCATCCCCGCCGGCCCCGCCGGCCATTAGTTTGCATCCATCGGCGCCTATGGAGTCTGATCTGGACTCATTATCGGGGCAACATGTTGATACGGCCCCACCGGCGCTGACTGGTTCTCACTCGGGGACATCTCGACCCCCTCGGTCGAATGCCTCAGCCGAGGATGAGGACGAGTTGACTCGCGTTCAACGGTTATCGATTTCCGAAACCGAATTACGCCTGGTCCAGAGGGACATGATACGAGTCCTGGGTCTCCCTCCTGTTGCAGAACCCACTCCGCCGGAGCGCCCATCATTCAAGAGGAAGTCGGGCCCGACATCGGGGACCGCCGATGTTTTTCCTACAATGCCCTTGGACCGTGTTTGCGTCGACCGCATCGCCGATGTTATGGGGTCTAGCAGATGGAGTTCTTTTTCTACACAAGTGGAAAAATATTATCGTTTTCCTACTGAGGATTTCAATAAATTTTTGCGACTCCAACACTGCCTGACTCGTGAAGGATAAACTCGCGGACAGGGGAGCGTCATCAAGCTTCCTTTCGCGGATAAGACCCGCGGTAAACTGGAAGAGGTCTTAAAGAAATTAGACTCGTCTTCACGCTTTGGCATCTCGACATCATTCCTCCTCCTCCTTTGAAGTACTTAGCACTTGGTTGTGATGAGAACTCTGCAGTCCCAGCCGACATGATGGTGGCGGCCCTACACTGCCTTGACCATGGTCTATGCACAGTTGTTGATCAGTTTGCGAGGATCTCGGCGTTGGCGTCGACACGCCGCTCGAATGTGCTGGACGCACTTTTTCTCCCTTCTGAGGCGCCGCCCTCACGGGCCCAGACTTGTTGCGGGCAAGTTTCAAGACTCAATGGAAGCCGAGGCCAAGCGCCGATAAGATTAACTTGAAGAAGCCTGGCCCGGTGCCCAGGCAGCGGGCGGCCCAAAAGCAAACTTCATTTGTGATACCCGGCGTCAACCTCAGAAATCTGCCCGTGGCAGAACTGGCGCTCGTGGCTCACAAGCCTAAGCCTTCACCGGGCAGCAACAACGACGATCATATCGTGGTGCCGGGCAGCCACCCCGATACCGGGTGTGGCGCCCTCGCCGAGGGACCCGTGGGAGGCCGCCGAATTTCTAGGTCCTGGGCTCAGATAACTCCCGACCGGTGGGTGCTCGACAATCGGCCCCATCGGACATGCTTGTGACTCGGTACCGTCCGGCCTTCGAGGGAGAGATCAACTCCCTCCTCCAAAAGCGGAGATATCGTCGCCCCGCTCAAAGGCGCGGACGGGATTCATGTCAACCTTCTTCTTGGTTCCCAAGAAGGAAGCGCGGATTCTAAATCTGAAACCCTTGAACAAGTTTATACGTCCGGCGCTTTTCAATTGTCACGCCTGTGTGGGCAGCAAGCCTCGACCTGAAGGACGCTTATTTACCGCGTACCAATCAGGTCAGAGCACACAATATCCTATTGTCCACTTCACCCCGGTGTTCACCGGATCGTGAAAAGCGATCGGGCGCTCGAGACGGTGTCATGATTTTCATGTACCTCGGACGACTGGCTGGTTGTGGGCGATCTCGCGCGACGGAAGCAGCGCTCAGGCTAACCTGGCGCCTCACGTCCGACCTCGGGTTCATTATCACGCGAAATCCCACCCAGTCCTCTCAGGTCCCCACCTTCCTGGGTGCCTCTCGACCTTCAGAGGGGGCTGGCCCGCCTCGGTGGACGCGTGTCGAATCTTCGACAATGTGGCCCTCTTCCTTCCGGCAGTAGTGGCCCGGCACGTGCCTGGCTCAGACTGCTTGGCCTGATGGCCAGCATGGTGGATCTGATAACCTTTTGCAGGCTGAAGATGAGGCCAATCAAACTTCACCTGCTCTCGTTCTATCAACCACGTCGGCACCAGATAAGCCATCTAGTGCCCACTATGCCCTGGTTAGTCCCCACCTTCAGTGGTGGCTAGGCGAGGCCAACCTCGCCTTCCGACCACCTCGACCCGATGGTGACCATTGCCACCGATGCGTCACTCTCCGGGCGGCGGGCCTGTGGGGTCCAGAGCATCGCTTGTCCCATATAAACATATTGGAAATGCTAGCGGTGTCCAATGCACTCCAGCATTTCCGGACCGACATTCTGGGGAGAGCGGTCCTGGTGCAATGCGACAATGCTACGGTGGTAGCATACATCAATCACCAAGGGGGCACTCGGTCGAGTCGCCTTTGTGCGCTGGCATGGGATCTCATCCACTGGTGTATACGCCATGGGGTCGCACTGTCAGCGGTCCACCTCCCAGGCGAGGAGAACGTGACAGTCGATGCTCTCCAGGGCTGGATTGTCCCTACGGAGTGGTCGCTGCTCCCGCTCTTCCTCCTGATCGACCGGCCACTTGTTTGCCTCCGGGCAAACAACCAACTTGACCCCAGCGCGTGGCAGATAGGCGCTGGCGTTTTCAGTGGGACGGTCTACTGGCTTATGCCTTTCCACCTTTCTCCTTATCCCTCGGGTGTTGGCCAAGATCGAGCGGAGAACTGTCGAGTCCTCCTCATAGCCCGTTCTGGCCCGCCAGCCGTGGTTTCCCAGGCTAATCAATCTTCTGGTTCACCGCCGGTGATCCTCCCACGGAGGCAGATATCTTATACCAACCCAGCTCCGGCATGCTTCATCGATCTCCACCTGACCTACTGGGTGCTGTCTCGCGATCTCTCCGCTCAGCAGGCCTTTACTCTCGGAGGGCCTCAACCAGGAAGGTATATGGCAGCCGACTACATCATTTCTTTCGGTGGTGTGAGCAGCGATCTCTGCATCCCCACTACTTCTGTAGGGAGGTGGGATTTCCTATTATACCTTTTTGACAGTGGTCTCAGGGCGGCTACGGTGAAGAATTACGGTCCGCCATTTCTGCGATCCATGAAGGTTTCCCGGATGGATCCTCGGTCCCAGACAACCGTGCGATCAGTCAGCTGATCAAGGGATGTTTGTTACTCGTCCCCCTACTGTAGCTAGTTCCGTCATGGGATCTCTTTAGTGTGCTTTCAACACCGCCTGTTACAACTATCAATCAAGGGGGCCATATCCGGTGGGAACCAGGTGGGGTCCGTCTGATCCCGACTATTGGTTTTTTGACAAAGAACCAATCCGAATCTTTTATGCCCCCGGACATCTTTGTCCCAGACATAAAATCCTTCTCGACCGTGGCAGATGACAAACTTTGGTGCCCTGTCAGGGCGCTAAAGTGGTATGTCAGTCGTACTAAGTCACTCCGAGCTGGGCACGAACATTTGTTCGTCACGGATCGTTACAGCCATTCGCTCCGTGCAGGGCGGTTGGCCAGCAGCTGATGGGCCGATTGGTGCGCACGATGTCAGAGGGGTATCCTCTTCATGGGCCTTTTTTAAGGGTGTTCCTTTAAGTGACATCACCCAGGCAGCCTGTTGGAAGAACCCCAACACATTCTCTGAGTGCTACCTGAAGGATGTCCTTCAGGCAGATGGCAGAGCTGGAAGAGAGGTGTTGAAGGCGGCCGGCCGATCCTCGGATCTCCGACGGGCTTCCTCTCACCAGGGACCACGCTAGTCGGTGAGTTCCCCTTCTCTTGTGTTTTTTACTTATATACTGGGTTAAATGTTTAGTAGCATTGTTTCCGTTTGGCAACCTGCTACCTCGTGGTGTGGTCGGGATCCCACGCTCTGTTGGGTATCCTGAGCGACGTGGGGTTTATCCTTTCGGACATGGCCTCTTGTCCTACGCCCTTGTAGACATGCGATAGCATCGCGTATTCCCACCGCCTTTTCCTCGGTGCGAGTCTATGCAAATGTAGTATTCGCTCTACAGGTAAGTAGAGTGATGTAGACTCCCCCCCCACAGTAGTGTGGGTAGGGTCTCTGACGAACTTACCTGTAGAGCACCCCTCCCTCCTTCCCCACTTTACTCGATGGGCGTGTGTACGCTTGCAACTGGCAATACTCATGAAAAAGAGGACGCCAACGTGGTGTGCATGTCGCAGGGCATTGTGGGTAGGACAGCAGAGGGCGCTATTGTGTGTAAGTTCTTAGCAATATTGCCTGCCGGCATAGGGATTATGCAAATGTAGTATTCGCTCTACAGGTAAGTATTCGCTCGTAGACCCTACCCACACTACTGTGGGGGGGGAATTTCAGGGCAAATTCACGGCGATCTTGAGAATGAATGAGCTGCCCCAAAACTGCCACAAGAAGTTCATGTCGTCTTCACAGCATTTTCACTGCGAAGAAATTCCAAGAGTATTTCATGGCGTTTTCACGGTGTTGTGTCGTCATGAAATTGCTGTGAACTATTTATTTCACGGTAAAACAGATTTTCAGGGCATTTTCAGGGTAAAGCTTAAATTTAAGGGGGGGCAAACATTAATCTTTAATGTAATTTTGTACTCCTGAAAAAGCATTGACTTACCATCGGGGGCAAATTAGGGGGGGGCATTTGCCCCCCCCCCCCCGTAGCGCCGCCACTGGTGACCTGTATACAAAAATATAGATATACAGTTGAAAATAGCAAAAAATTTAAAAAATCCAGATTTTTGTATCACTGGATCCCCCTCCTCAAAACATACATTCATTATTAAGAGTTCTTTTTTAACTCCAACTTTTTTCCATTGTTCTTTTGTGTTTGGTTTTTCAGCCTGATTGCCCAAAGCAACCTATCCTGAAATTGAAGATTGTCTTCACAAATAGATACATCTTTGAATAATTTCGGATCTTCTGTAATCATAAACGGCTTCTAAGCTGACAGAGATAATTATACTGTTTATATAGTTGTTTTGCATGCACTATTAATGACCCCATCTACACCAAATCCATCAAAATCCAACAGCTGGATTCAGTATTGTATAGCCCAGCCAATGAAACTTTGCATGAGACTGTGTGTACCAAGTCCATCAATGTCCAAATGTGTTGTTTATTTTACAAATCTCCGTTTGCCTCTAAAATTTCTTGAAAGAAGAGAAGTAGCCACTAAGAAAAGAAAGAAGTAGCCTGTATTGTGTCAAAACCTATTGTTTCTTGTTCGTTTGAATGTGGAGAGTCTGTACATCTTCCAAAATTAAACATCCAGGAGGTATCAGGGGGCTTTGTCCTCTAGACCAAAGGGAGACCCAGGCCCGCTACCCATAGGAGGTTCAGGCGGCTTTGTCCTCTAGACCAAAGGGAGACCCAGGCCCGCTACCCATAGGAGGTATCAGGGGGCTTTGTCCTCTAGTAGACCAAAGGAAGACCCAGGCCCGCTGCAGATTTTTTCAGGATTTTTTTACTTTTGTCAAATCACACCCTTAAAACCCTCCTACTACTACAAGGGTCAAAATCAGTCAAAATGTTGATATACTTCACAAAGCACATCTAGTGCACTTAAAAGTCAAACACTGTCAAACCTTACGTGTAGTAAGTACATTTACAGGTCAAAATGAGTCGACCGTTTTTGACTGGTAAAAGCATATTGTCTGGTATTGTTGAGGATGGTCAAAATGACAGTAAAACCAGTCAAAAATGCCCCTGTGTGCACATTTGGGTCAACAGTCAAAACAGGCAGTTGACTGGTTTTGACCTCTACAGCAACTTCCCACTAAAGTGCACCAATAGTAGGAGGGTTAATTGTTATAATACTGTATGTATGTGCATGCATACTGATTGCATGATGAGATGCACTGATTGCATGCATGAGATTAGGAGTAGAGGTAGAAGCAAGGGGGGTTAGGGTTCAAATCGTGTATTTTCTTTTGATGTATGTGCTGTGTTATCTATTAAGCTGAAGATGGGAGCTGTCACATAGAGTACTCCACTATGGTACTCCACAGTGGTACTCCACGGTGGTACTCCACGATGGTACTCCACAATGGTACCCCACTATGGTACCCCACAATGGTACTCCACAATGGTACCCAGACAACCTCAATCCTGTAATTATACGTTATGTGTGCTGTTATGAATGCCTGAATACCCTGCATGACAAGACCCTTTCTCTGTTACTTAATCATAAATATTGGGACATTGTTTGTCTAGAATGGCACACTAGATTAGTTTATACCTATCCCAAACGTAGTTACAATCTTAGCATGAACAATGAGATATTCATAGATAAGGGATTAATAATTGAGCATTTGCATTAAAAGGCAAATATTTGTTGGCGTGAGGAAATAGTTATGTTGGATATGAATCTTGAGTTTTGAGTGGGCTTCAGTAGCACACCATATTTGTTGTGTGGTCAGGAATTACGCCCTACACTGCCTGCTATGAAACCTGCAGTCATTGTAAAGAAATTAGATTCATTTTAAAGAATTAAATAGAGAATTAGCTGTTGGAAACTGCTTACCAACCTAACTGACATGTAGTATAAATGCAAAATAGTGGTTATTGGCCTTATGTACATACATTCATAAACACAAGAGTGTGTTTATATATGTGTGTATGTACGTATATCGTCCATTTTGCCTTTGAGAAAGAACCTGCTAGGTTCGAAACTTAAGGCCAACAATTACTATTTTGCATTTTAAATATTTTGTATAATTTATATTTTTGTAAATCGTCTATGTGTTAATTGGGAACCTAAGCATTACCCGATCAGGGTTTATTTGTATCCTCATTGGGAGAATAGGGTTTCAATCGGGATAGAAGTATATCTCAATTCGTCCCTAATTTGCCATAGTGACCAATCCGACTTTTTTCAATTTTAAGTTTTCCCGCCCATTAGTAGTACATTCAGGAAGAGATCACCTACCATTGTATCTAATCCACATGCATGTATTCCTTATAGTTTTGGACATAGAGCATGTAATTTGGCGAAGTGAGCAATACCGCATTGGTCACTATGCCAACTTAATTCGGGATTGGTCACTGTGGCAAATTAGGGACGAATTGGGATAGTGTAGTTCACATCAACCCCATTAGTGTTAATTGGTAACTCAGATAAACAAGTCTTGTTTGTGGAAGCATCGGATTATTAACTGGAGTTGAATTTGGTATAATTGACCACAGTTTAGCATTTTAAAAGTCTACAGTAGAAATGCATCTAAAACTGTACATGTACTTTTTCTTCAGTTACAAAAACTGATGACTGTCTGGTTTCATGTGCAAAATGCATCTAATATAAAATATATATGTAGTACGTTTTCTTACAAAAACCGATGGCTGTCTGGTTTTGCCTGCATGGTCGGTCACTGGCAAAAAGGAAAGTAGGAGGGTATTAAAGACATGGCTAGGAAATCAGAAGTTATAGAAAGCTGAAAAAGGAGACGTTTAATAGTGCTTATTTCGATGGAGGAAACATTTTGCTTTATGTATGTTTTATGTAAGCGTGCTTATGGTTTAATTACCATGTTACTCTTATTAACTACAGAACTAAACTCTGATACATATTGGTAAAGTAAGATCAATTTAAACTGAATTGTAATGTTTAGGACATTTTGTATATTAAAAACCAAGTTTTACAATCAACAAAATTGTAAGATTTGTATTTTTATTCATCATATTATTCAAGTATTTGTGTTACTTCTTTATCAGTCTTTTTGCCACAGTAAGAGGGAAGTCGTGGGTTCGAATGCCGCCGAGTTGCCTCTGTAGTTGGTATTATTTGCAGACACTTATTCCGTTTGACATGCCGTATTTTTTTATTTTTTTATTTATTTTTATTTATATATTTTTTATAAATAATTACCCAAAATATTGCCATACTCGATCATTTGTAAGTCACTTAACAGTGTGGGTACGGATGGAAGGTTATTGAATTGCCCCGTCCACACTTTGGGCGACAGTCCGACGATCTGAATCGTCTATGTTATGGTTTGTTTTTCTTCGAAATTGACCTCCTTCAGAACGTAATATTAGAAATGAAAACGTTAACTATACATAAACCTATAATGCGGTTTTAGATTATCTCAGTGACAGAGATTTAACCCACATGATAAGGTCATATTACCGTTGCTACTGCATAAACGAACCAGTAATTTTCAGTCACTGTGTTCATCCATGGAGGAAGAAAACATCCATGGAGGAAGTTCCTCCATGGTTCATCTTAACCCTTTCCTTACCATAGGCACTTTAGTCGACTGCACTCATACCCCCCTCTTCCTTACTATAGGTGACTTTAGTCGACCAAGCTTTCACACAAAAAAGCACTCAAGCCAGAGCACAAAGGCCATTTGTTATAAAGCTGTAGTTTTGTCCATGTTCACCCTCCATACCCAAGCTTACAAATTGATGGTGAAATAAAATAAGGTTGCTATTATGCAATCCCTTCAAATTGTAGTGTAAAGATCCGAAATGCCAAACACCTACAGAGCGCCATATGTTTGTGTATAAAAAAGTGTTTTAGTTTACAGATCACACTGAGGAAACAAAGACCAAGAACTTGCACATTTATTGACCGATTTCAATCATTTTTATATTGTATGAAAGGGAATTCAATAAGTGAGACATTTCATATTACTTATTTTGCTGTAAAACGTTATCTTCAAAGTGATAATAGAGTTTGTAAAATTGGCCTTTGAACACAAGCTTTCTGTTGTGTAAGAATGTGTGCTTCACGCTTGAGTGGTCAAACAATGCGGTCACCAGCGGTTGTTTATGTCAAAACAATTCGGTACTGAGAGGGTTAAACTAGGTCACCGATTCCATGCCCTGTTAAAAGTCTGCTCTGATCGTGACAATATTGACCCTTTAATAATTCGACCATTTGGTAATTTTTGAATTACCAATCCTTTTCCTTGCCTTCAAGCCTGTATTCACCTTCATCAATACAATGCATCCGTACTTGTAGTTATCAAGAGATACGTATAGAAAACCAACTTGTTACTAATCTTACTCAAATGGTAGCACCTTAACACAGATTTCAAGTGATGTTTGATATCTGCATTATCCACCGTTGACACCGTTTATATTTTATGTAAAAACTGTCAATCATGTTTTGAGATTATCAGTAGTGTATTGTGGCTATAACTTAATTGATATGTTTGCTTAGGATGATTGATACCATCACAATTGTACAGCAAAGTTAGTTTTAATGTAGGCTAATAACTGTCAATAATGTTTTTGAGACTACCAATAGTGTATAGTGGCATTAACCTAATTGCTTTGTTTGCTTGGTTTTATTTTAAACATACGGTAATCCTCCATAGACGCCTACATGGAAATTATACAGAAGGTGTTAATGTGTATTGAAATATAGGCCATGGTATGGTAGTTATTCATTATCGAAGGTCTCAAAGGCGTGTGAACAATACATGTATTGATAGAAATTTAATTGGTTTATCATTGAAAATTGCAGGTGTTGGCAAACAGGCTAATAGAGACAGCATTGATGTGTAATTACTCATCAATTCTGATTTGACTGATTAAGGACCTACATAAGGAGCAAAGGTCTACAAGATGTTGAAGCTACTTCTCTTAATGTTGATCGTGGGGTTTGCAGTTGGATCACAACAGCATAAACGTTCTACAATAACATGGGTAAGCTAGGGGAACATAAAAGCCATTATGGGGTTGCTGGGGGAGGGGAGCTAGGGGGAGGTAACTACCTACTTAGTTTTCATGAAGGATCTGTCAGGGGGTAATAAACATCTTCAAGAATGTTATTGCATTAACGGAGTAACATTTTATGCCAGAGAAGGCGCAGCAATGGTAACGTACGTATTAAGTTTAACAAATTACGTTGTTTTCAAGGAATTTATCATAATAGAAAGGTTTAGATGCACGTAAACGTGAAGGTGCACGTGAAAAAGTTGTGTTTCCAGGTGACGTCATCACTTTTGTCGGATAGCAACTCACAAAACTTTGTTTGCACGGACGTATTTGACGTGAAAGATGGTAAGTTCACGTATGCCAAAAACGTGAGATGTAAACTACTTTTTATTGTATAAATAAATGAAATTCATGAACAGATATGTTGATTGAGTGAATATGAATATCACTTAGCTCAATATAAACACTACTTCTTTGAGATTACATGGGAAATTGTAAAGAAAACAGATTTAAAACAACGTCGATGATGTTCAAACTTAACAACAACGTTACTAGCTACATGTACTACGCGCCTGCCAACGAGCTAAACGTTTAAACGCGCATTTTGACGCGCGTGAAACTATTGCAAAATTCAAATAATTATTGCGTAACATGCTCGCGTTCACGCGCACGTCATACGTGCATCTAAACCTCTCTAATATTAACCCAGGATTTACGCAAGAAATTAGAAAGTTCGGGACTTGCCTGTAACGTATGTGTTAAAGACTCGGAAGTCTTATCAAAGTAAAATTCTGCCTTAAGAATCGCTTTTGAACGTTAAAATTAAGGATAGGCCTAGGCCTATTTGGGTTAAATACACACAACGGTATGTATATGCCCACGGGAAGTATCGACAAGAATGCGCGGTCGATTCACAACTCAGTGCGCCGCCAGCGGCAAGCCGGGAAAGGCCAATTTCAAACTTTCAGGGTCGACATCGCGTCTATCGCGTTTATCGCGTTGTATTAGATGGTGGTCAGTACAGCAGTATGGATTTCGCGCGAATGCGAGTGGATGAGTTAAATCAATTTTTGACAAATCGGGGAATACCTTGTGCGGGAAAGAAGAGAGAAGAGTTGATAGATTTAGCGGAGAAGGGGTGTAAGAAGTACGGTCGATGCATTGGCGATACCCGCTTCCGGTTTTGCGATGTCGACTTTTTCCCATGATGCACTGCGTAATTTGGCCTTTTCCCGGCTTGCCGCTGGCGGCGCCCTTGTTGTGAATCGACCGACGCACGCGTCTTACGTATCGACTCATACAGGATTTCTCAGGGAGAGTGACCCGATTATGACCCGATTATGACCCGATTACAAAATTACTGAATTATAATCTAAACTCACATGATCTGAAGCTGTTGATGGTACAAAAATAATAAATAATAATGGACTTTTTACAGCGGAAACTCTAGTAACCGTAATTGGCACGAGAGCCGAGAGCCAAAAGCCATAGGACAGCCGTGGTTATGAACGAGGCCTAGACTTGGACAAGCCCATGAAATAAATAAAAAATATTTGTACTTATACAAGTTAATGTATATTTAATATTTGCTGTTTTCATTTCTTCTCCCCCACCCCGCACCACCGCCATTCGTTAACGTTATTTCAACCGGAGAAGCAACGTAAGTATTTGTTCATAAAATTAATGTACAATTTGTTTAAAGGAAGTTACACGCTTGCATTTAGATCAAAATTTGCATTTCACAACTAACCTGTGAAGGTTTCAGGTTATTATTTTCATAGGCATAGACTGAGGGGTAGGGAGGGGAGGGGGGGGGGAACGCGGGCCCCCCTAGGCCCTGTTGCCATTACCTAGGCAGAAAACAAATGTAAAACCCCAGTACTAATGTACCCGCTGCAGTACTTTACCCACCCCCCCCCCCCTCGACATTTTAGGGTACCTCAGGCTACCCATATGGTTATTATTGTGTTATAAGTTTTGAGGCTTTGCATGGTGGAATATCGATATCGTTTCGGTTTGCGGTAACACCATGTGTTTATCTCAACTAACGTGAAGCTGAGATACAGGTTCTGAAAAGAACCGTATCGCACAACTCGTATCTCAACCTTCATTAAGTGACAAAGGTTCAAGGGAGAACCAATTTCGGGCAACTCGTTTTTCTCTACTGTCGCTAAGTGAGAAATATGGTTCAGGGAGAACCACCGTGGGACTTAACGGGTTAATATGGTTCAGGGAGAACCATAGGGACTTCACGGGTTATACCCGTGAAGTCCCTATGGTTCTCCCTGAACCATATTAACCCGTTGTTCTCCCTGAACCATATTTCTCACTTAGCGACAGTAGAGAAAAACGAGTTGCCCGAAATTGGTTCTCCCTTGAACCTTTCTCACTTAACGAAGGTTGAGATACGAGTTGTGCGATACGGTTCTTTTCAGAACCTGTATCTCAGCTTCACGTTAGTTGAGATAAACACATGGTGTTACCGCAAACCGAAACGATATTATTGTGTTGTTAACAAGAAAACAAGTAAATTAATGCTTAAATCACACTACCCAACAGCTAGGGCTCAATTTTATAGAGCCGCTAGGCAGCCGATTGTTTGCTTACTGTGCGTTTTTCATTTCATAGCGCTGCTAACCCTTGAGCAAAGAGAAAGGCACGCTATTAAAACTTGCCGGCCGTTATCCACTATTCTCAGTATGAGACCAGTGAGCTAGAGATCAGTGAGCTAGAGATCAGAGAGCTATAGAGATCAGTGAGCTAGAGATCAGAGAGCTATAGAGATCAGTGAGCTAGAGATCATTGAGCTATAGAAATCAGTAGGCTATAGAGATAAGTGAGCTATAGAGGTCAGTGAGCTATAGAGATCATTGAGCTAGAGTTCAGAGATCTAGAGATCAGAGATCTAGAGATCAGAGAGCTAGAGATCAGAGAGCTAGAGATCAGTGAGCTAGAGATAAGAGAGATAGAGATCATTGAGCTAGAGATCAGTGAGCCAGAGATCAGTGAGCCAGAGATCAGTGAGATAGAGATCATTGAGCTAGAGATCATTGAGCTAGAGATCAGTCAGCTAGAGATCAGTCAGCTATAGAGATCAGTCAGCTATAGAGATCAGTCAGCTATAGAGATCAGTCAGCTATAGAGATCATCGAGCTAGAGATCATCGAGCTATAGAGATCATCGAGCTATAGAGATCAGTGAGCTATAGAGATCATTGAGCTATAGAGATCATTGAGCTATAGAGATCATTGAGCTATAGAGATCATTGAGCTATAGAGATCATTGAGCTATAGAGATCATTGAGCTATAGAGATCATTGAGCTAGAGATCAGTGAGCTAGAGATCAGTCAGCTAGAGATCAGTCAGCTAGAGATCAGTCAGCTAGAGATCAGTCAGCTAGAGATCAGTCAGCTAGAGATCAGTCAGCTAGAGATCAGTCAGCTAGAGATCAGTCAGCCAGAGATCATTGAGCTAGAGATCGGTGGGCTATAGAGATCAGTGGGCTATAGAGATCAGTGGGCTATAGAGATCAGTGGGCTATAGAGATCATTGAGCTAGAGATCAGTGGGCTATAGAGATCATTGAGCTAGAGATCAGCTAGAGATCAGTGATACAGAGATCAGTGAGCTATAGAGATCATCGAGCTAGAGATCATCGAGGTAGAGATAAGTGAGCTATAGAGATATCGGTCAGCTATAGAGATCAGTCAGCTATAGAGATCAGTCAGCTATAGAGATCATCGAGCTAGAGATCAGTCAGCTAGAGATCATCGAGCTAGAGATCAGTGAGCTATAGAGATCATTGAGATAGAGATCATCGAGCTAGAGATCAGTCAGCCAGAGATCAGTGAGCCAGAGATCAGTGAGCTAGAGATCAGTGGGCTATAGAGATCAGTGGGCTATAGAGATCAGTGGGCTATAGAGATCAGTGGGCTATAGAGATCATTGAGCTATAGAGATCAGCTAGAGATCAGTGATACAGAGATCAGTGAGCTATAGAGATCATCGAGCTAGAGATCATCGAGCTAGAGATCATCGAGGTAGAGATCATCGAGGTAGAGATAAGTGAGCTAGAGATAAGTGAGCTATAGAGATATCAGCTGTAGAGATCAGTCAGCTATAGAGATCATCGAGCTAGAGATCAGTCAGCTAGAGATCATCGAGCTATAGAGATCAGGGAGCTATAGAGATCATTGAGCTATAGAGATCATTGAGCTATAGAGATCATCGAGCTATAGAGATCATCGAGCTATAGAGATCATCGAGCTATAGAGATCATCGAGCTATAGAGATCATTGAGCTATAGAGATCATTGAGCTATAGAGATCATTGAGCTATAGAGATCATTGAGCTATAGAGATCATTGAGCTATAGAGATCATTGAGCTATAGAGATCATTGAGCTATAGAGATCATTGAGCTATAGAGATCAGTGAGCTATAGAGATCAGTGAGCTAGAGATCAGTGAGCTAGAGATCAGTGAGCTAGAGATCAGTGAGCTAGAGATCAGTGAGCTAGAGATCAGTGAGCTAGAGATCAGTGAGCTAGAGATCAGTGAGCTAGAGATCATTGAGCTAGAGATCATTGAGCTAGAGATCAGTGAGCTAGAGATCAGTGAGCTAGAGATCAGTGAGCTAGAGATCAGTGAGCTAGAGATCAGTGAGCTAGAGATCAGTGAGCTAGAGATCAGTGGGCTATAGAGATCAGTGGGCTATAGAGATCATTGAGCTAGAGATCAGCTAGAGATCAGTGATACAGAGATCAGTGAGCTATAGAGATCATCGAGCTAGAGATCATCGAGCTAGAGATCATCGAGCTAGAGATCATCGAGCTAGAGATCATCGAGCTAGAGATCATCGAGCTAGAGATCATCGAGGTAGAGATCATCGAGGTAGAGATCATCGAGGTAGAGATCATCGAGCTAGAGATAAGTGAGCTAGAGATCAGTGAGCTAGAGATCAGTGAGCTAGAGATCAGTGAGCTAGAGATCATCGAGCTGGAGATCAGTGAGCTGGAGATCAGTCAGCTCGAGATCAGTCAGCTGCATGATCTCTGAGCTCGAGATCAGTGCCGTTATCCTGTTGGTAGGTGTGACGTAATTCCAACATAAACCACACCCACTTCGCACGTGCTGGCTCCTAGCCCAGGTTAGACCTGCACCTTCGTAACCACGTATACATGTATCCCCTAAAAAAATTATTACAAAATAAAAACTTTTGTGTATTTTATTCTCCTTTTGGTCGGTATTATAGCAGTTTGAAATCATACATAATAAACGATACGTACAGCGTCTGGCGTCTGTTCTGTTGGAACAGACCCACGGTGTTCCGGTTTAACTGGAATTAAAGGTCATGCCTTTGCGAAAAGAATGTATTTGGGAGGTTCATCAACGCACAAAACATGATTGAATGCAGCAGAAATTTTCCAATTGTATGTTTTTGGGGGGATTTAAAAAAAATCTTTTCTTAATAATACAAATCTCCTTTGTATAGTTTAACTGATTCATTTAAAACTTTCTCCTAATTTCGCTATAATATGTAAAAATCGTCCACCTTCTTGCTGATCTCCTTTGCCCTTCCAAAAAACCCATTCCCATAATTCCCTGCGCGCACAATTCCGAATTGGCTTATTGTGTGAGTGCATCGATGGTGTAACTGGAGCATGTTATTATGTATAGAAAAAGTGATAAAAACGTGTTTATCGTCAGCAGAAGTATGAGCTGTTTTGAAGATCCGTCAAATTGATAATGTATTTTTGTTACCAACACAGAACTATTGCATTGATAACAGTCATACAGTATAATAATCACGGAGAATCTTGGACAGACAAAGAAGACAAATGTATGACATGTTATTGTTATCTAATGACATACTTGCCAAGCTTTAAACAAATAATTCCCCCTAATCGCAATTCAAACAACAACATAATTGTTAATGAAGACATGACAGTGACATTCCGTGTAAAACACAAGTCAAACTTAAACAGCGGTTTTTAAACTGCCAAAAAGCTAAGTGCGATGCGCGCTAAAATTATAGTTATAATTTTATATATTTACATATAAATATAATACTGGCTCGACATGAAATGTCTAGTTGTTTTGAATTTGAAGCTTTATCTTTATTTGTATATTGTTTAATGCCAGAACTGACTTTTCAATGCACTGACAGCAGTGGAATAAAACATAATGATGGAGAATCCTGGAAAGAAGACAAGTGTATGACATGTCATTGTGATAACGGTGCTCATGTGTGCAAATCACCAATGTGTGCTGACCCACCGGTCATGTTGGGACAAGTGTGCACGGTGAAGCCCGGGACAGAAGAAAACTGCTGTCCGGCATACGACTGTAATAAAGGTATAGATTTATTTTATTATTAGGTGTTCGGGTATGCGCCCGAAACACCTATTGTTATTGTTCGGTTTTTTTTTTTAGGTGTTCGGGTATGCGCCCGAAACACCTATTGTTATTGTTCGGTTTTTTTTCTTTTTTTTTTCTTTTTCTTCTCCTTCTTCTTCTTCTTCTTCTTCTTCTTCTTTTCCGGATCGATTGTCTACAAAAAAACACATACTTGCAAACTTCATATGAACTTGAAACTTGGCACATACTTAGAACATAACACGTAGATGAAACATAATTTGTCACGTCATTATTAGGTCATCAGATATCGAATTTCGATCAATCATACTTTATTAGTTAAAACGTTTTGATTACGTTGCAAATGAAAGACTACACGGCTTTTTCAACGCTAAAAAAGTGCGCCCTCTGTTGGTGAATGTAAATCAGCTCTGGTCGTGCTCATTATGTATGCACGTAATTTGGTGAATGTAAATCAGCTCTGGTCGTGCTAATTATGTATGCACGTAAAAATCATATCTCAACAGCCACAACAGGTAAATTGACAGTTTTGCACCATTGTACAGATTGTTAATTGTCAAAATTATTTACACAAAGGTGACCCAATTTGACCTTACTTCCTGTCCAAACCGGAAGTCAAAGTTTAATGTTTAAAAAATCATATCTCCACAACCACAAGAGGTAAATTGAAATTTTTGTATCATTGTATAGATTGTTAATTGTCAAAAATATTTACACAAAGGTTACCCCAATTTGACCTTACTTCCTGTCCAAACCGGAAGTCAAAGTTTAATGTTTAAAAAAATCATATCTCCACAACCACAAGAGGTAAATTGACATTTTTTGTATCATTGTATAGATTGTTAATTGTCGAAAAATATTTACACAAAGGTGACCCCAATTTGACCTTACTTCCTGTCCAAACCGGAAGTCAAAGTTTAATGTTTAACAAAATCATATCTCCACAACCACAAGAGGTAAATTGACATTTTTTGTATCATTGTATAGATTGTTAATTGTCGAAAAATATTTACACAAAGGTGATCCCAATTTGACCTTACTTCCTGTCCAAACCGGAAGTCAAAGTTTAATATTTAAAAAAATCATATCTCAACAACTACAAGAGGTAAATTCACAATTTTTGTAACATTGCACAGCACGTTAATTGTCAATAAATATTTACAAAAAGGTGACCCAATTTGACCTTACTTCCTGTCCAAACCGGAAGTCAAAGTTTAATATTAAAAAATCATATCTCAACAAACACAAGAGGTAAATTGCCTTTATTAGTACAATTGTATAGACTGTTAATTGTCGAAAAATATCTACACAAAGGTGACCCAATTTGACCTTACTTCCTGTCCAAACCGGAAGTCAAAGTTTAATATTTTAAAAATTCATATCTCAACAACCACAAGGGGTAAATTCACAATCTTTCCACTATTGTACAGATTGTTAATTGTCAAAAATGTTTACAAAAACATGACCCAATTTGACCTTTACTTACTGTCTAAACCGGAAGTCAAAGTTTAATATAACAAATAATGATGCAAAGTTTCTTTTAAAAACATTCTGACGTCGTCATCACTGCCCTGACAAAACTCGAACACCTATGTGTTTGTATTATCACAAACACTGCCATCTAGTTTTTTTTTTTTTTCTTCTCCTTCTTCTTCTTAGGTGTTCGGGTATGCACCCGAAACACCTATTGTTATTGTTCGGTTTTTTTTTTTTTTTTTTCTTCTCCTTCTTCTTCTTCTTCTTCTTCTTCTTTTCCGGATCGATTGTCTACAAAAAAACACATACTTGCAAACTTCATATGAACTTGAAACTTGGCACATACTTAGAACATAACACGTAGATGAAACATAATTTGTGACGTCATTATTAGGTCATCAGATATCGAATTTCGATCAATCATACTTTATTAGTTAAAACGTTTTGATTACGTTGCAAATGAAAGACTACACGGCTTTTTCAACGCTAAAAAAGTGCGCCCTCTGTTGGTGAATGTAAATCAGCTCTGGTCGTGCTCATTATGTATGCACGTAATTTGGTGAATGTAAATCAGCTCTGGTCGTGCTAATTATGTATGCACGTAAAAATCATATCTCAACAACCACAACAGGTAAATTGACAGTTTTTGCACCATTGTACAGATTGTTAATTGTCAAAACTATTTACACAAAGGTGACCCCAATTTGACCTTACTTCCTGTCCAAGCCGGAAGTCAAAGTTTAATGTTTAAAAATCATATCTCCACAACCACAAGAGGTAAATTGAAATTTTTGGTATCATTGTATAGATTTTTAATTGTCAAAAATTATTTACACAAAGGTGACCCCAATTTGACCTTACTTCCTGTCCAAACCGGAAGTCAAAGTTTAATGTTTAAAAAAATCATATCTCCACAACCACAAGAGGTAAATTGACATTTTTTGTATCATTGTATAGATTGTTAATTGTCCAAAAATATTTACACAAAGGTGACCCCAATTTGACCTTACTTCCTGTCCAAACCGGAAGTCAAAGTTTAATGTTTAACAAAATCATATCTCCACAACCACAAGAGGTAAATTCACATTTTTTGTATCATTGTAAAGATAGTTAAATGTCGAAAAATATTTACACAAAGATGATACCAATTTGACCTTACTTCCTGTCCAAAACGGAAGTCAAAGTTTAATATTTAAAAATCATATCTCAACAACTACAAGAGGTAAATTCACAATTTTGTACCATTGCACAGATCGTTAATTGTCAATAAATATTTACAAAAGGTGACCCCAATTTGACCTTACTTCCTGTCCAAACCGGAAGTCAAAGTTTAATATTAAAAATCATATCTCAACAACCACAAGAGGTAAATTGACATTTTGTACCATTGTATAGACTGTTAATTGTCGAAAAATATCTACACAAAGGTGACCCCAATTTTACCTTACTTCCTGTCCAAACCGGAAGTCAAAGTTTAATATTTAAAAAATTCATATCTCAACAACCACAAGGGGTAAATTCACAATCTTTCCACTATTGTACAGATTGTTAATTGTCAAAAATGTTTACAAAAACATGACCCAATTTGACCTTTACTTACTGTCTAAACCGGAAGTCAAAGTTTAATATAACAAATAATGATGCAAAGTTTCTTTTAAAAACATTCTGACGTCGTCATCACTGCCCTGACAAAACTCGAACACCTATGTGTTTGTATTATCACAAACACTGCCATCTAGTTTTTTTTTCTTCTCCTTCTTCTTCTTAGGTGTTCGGGTATGCACCCGAAACACCTATTGTTATTGTTCGGTTTTTTTTTTTTTTTTTTCTTTTTCTTCTCCTTCTTCTTCTTCTTCTTCTTCTTCTTCTTCTTTTCCGGATCGATTGTCTACAAAAAAACACATACTTGCAAACTTCATATGAACTTGAAACTTGGCATATACTTAGAACATAACACGTAGATGAAACATAATTTGTTACGTCATTATTAGGTCATCAGATATCGAATTTCGATAAATCAAAAGATATTAGCTAAAACGTTTCACTTACGTTGCATGAATCAAGCAGCTACATGTATACGCGGCGCTGCACGATCTTTGGTTACAATGGAGCTCCATGTACAATCGACGCTGTTAGTGTTAGGTCTTGGAATTCGTGTGAAAATGGATTGCCAACGATCTTTGGGTACAATGGAGCTCCATGTACAATCGAATCAACGCGCACTGTTTGTTACAGTGTGTTACTGTATTTCGTGTACAAATGGATCGCCAACACAGATACAGTCATAAAGGGTAGGTATCTTGAATTTAATTTTTAAGAGGATTTCCTGTATTTATCTTCGTGTTTTATAGAAGAAAGGCCATTTCTTTAGAGGGACTACAGAGTTCGTCGTTGCATTGTACCTGTTTAACTTAACGTTACTCGTTAGTTAGGCCTACGTAGGGCTACGTGAACATACTTTGGACAGTAAACAACTCCAGTTTTCTAACAAAATATGAACAGATGTCACCAAAATGTATTTAGAATATAAATAAGGATAGGAAAATTCAGTTGTTAAGGTTATGGCAATTTTTCAGAAGAAATTTTATGCCATATTTTGTAATTTTGTGGCTCAAAATCTTCAGTTTGTGCACAAATTAACATTAACTAGTGATTTACTGCATTCACAATTTTTGTACCATTGTACAGATCGCTAATTGTCAAAAGATATTTACAAAAAGATGACCCCAATTTGGCCTTACTTCCTATCCAAACCGGAAGTCAAAGTTTAATATTTAAAAAAAACCCATCTCAACAACCACAAGAGGTAAATTCACAATTTTTGTACCATTGTACAGACCGATTTGACCTTACTTCCTGTCCAAACCGGAAGTCAAAGTTTAATATAAAACAAAAATCATATCTCAACAACCACAACAGGTAAATGGACATTTTTTGCACTATTGTATAGATTGTTAATTGTCGAAAAATATTTACAAAAACATGACCCCAATTTGACCTTACTTCCTGTCCAAACCGGAAGTCAAAGTTTAACATTAAAAAAAAATCATATCTCAACAACCACAAGAGGTAAATTCACAATTTTTGTACCATTGTACAGATCGTTAATTGTCAAAAAATATTTACAAAAAGGTGACCCCAATTTGACCTTGCTTCCTGTCCAAACCGGAAGTCAAAGTTTAATATTTACAAAAAATAATATCTCAACAACCACAAGAGGTAAATTCAAAATTTTTGTACCATTATACAGATTGTTAATTGTCGAAAAATATTTACACAAAGGTGACCCCAATTTGACCTTACTTCCTGTCCAAACCGGAAGTCAAAGTTTAACATTTAAAAAAATCATATCTCAACAACCACAAGAGGTAAATTCACAATTTTTGAACCATTATACAGATTGTTAATTGTCGAAAACAACCACAACTTACTTCCTGTCCAAACCGGAAGTCAAAGTTTAATATTTTCAAAAAATCATATCTCAACAACCACATGAGGTAAATTCACAAATTTTGTACCATTATACAGATCGTTAATTGTCAAAAAAATATTTATACCCCAATTTGACCTTACTTCCTGTCCAAACCGGAAGTGAAAGTTTATATTTAAAAAAAATCATATCTCAACAACCACAGGAGGTAAATTGACATTTTTGTACCATTGTACAGATTGTTAATTGTCAAAAGTATTTACACAAAGGTGACCCCAATTTGACCTTACTTCCTGTCCAAACCGGAAGTCAAAGTTTAATATTAAAATAATTTCTAAATTCAGTATTGTATTGTATTCAAATAAACTTCTCGCGAGAACTTCAACAGACGTTAACATTTGACTTCTCCAACACTTCGAATTTATGACGTAACCATTTTAACTTCAACCGAACACCTTGTTTTTGTTATGACAAAAACTTATATCTAGTTCTTCTTCTTCTTCTTTTCCGGATCGATTGTCTACAAAAAAACACATACTTGCAAACTTCATATGAACTTGAAACTTGGCACATACTTAGAACATAACACGTAGATGAAACATAATTTGTCACGTCATTATTAGGTCATCAGATATCGAATTTCGATCAATCATACTTTATTAGTTAAAACGTTTTGATTACGTTGCAAATGAAAGACTACACGGCTTTTTCAACGCTAAAAAAGTGCGCCCTCTGTTGGTGAATGTAAATCAGCTCTGGTCGTGCTCATTATGTATGCACGTAATTTGGTGAATGTAAATCAGCTCTGGTCGTGCTAATTATGTATGCACGTAAAAATCATATCTCAACAGCCACAACAGGTAAATTGACAGTTTTTGCACCATTGTACAGATTGTTAATTGTCAAAAATTATTTACACAAAGGTGACCCCAATTTGACCTTACTTCCTGTCCAAACCGGAAGTCAAAGTTTAATGTTTAAAAAAATCATATCTCCACAACCACAAGAGGTAAATTGAAATTTGTTGTATCATTGTATAGATTGTTAATTGTCGTAGAATATTTACACAAAGGTTACCCAATTTGACCTTACTTCCTGTCCAAACCGGAAGTCAAAGTTTAATGTTTAACAAAATCATATCTCCACAACCACAAGAGGTAAATTGACATTTTTTGTATCATTGTATAGATTGTTAATTGTCAAAAAATATTTACACAAAGGTGACCCCAATTTGACCTTACTTCCTGTCCAAACCGGAAGTCAAAGTTTAATGTTTAACAAAATCATATCTCCACAACCACAAGAGGTAAATTGACTTTTTGTATCATTGTATAGATTGTTAATTGTCGAAAAATATTTACACAAAGGTGATCCCAATTTGACCTTACTTCCTGTCCAAACCGGAAGTCAAAGTTTAATATTTAAAAATCATATCTCAACAACTACAAGAGGTAAATTCACAATTTTTGTACCATTGCACAGATCGTTAATTGTCAATAAATATTTACAAAAGGTGACCCCATTTGACCTTACTTCCTGTCCAAACCGGAAGTCAAAGTTTAATATTAAAATCATATCTCAACAACCACAAGAGGTAAATTGACATTTTTGTACCATTGTATAGACTGTTAATTGTCGAAAAATATCTACACAAAGGTGACCCCAATTTGACCTTACTTCCTGTCCAAACCGGAAGTCAAAGTTTAATATTTAAAATTCATATCTCAACAACCACAGGGTAAATTCACAATCTTTCCACTATTGTACAGATTGTTAATTGTCAAAAATGTTTACAAAAACATGACCCAATTTGACCTTTACTTACTGTCTAAACCGGAAGTCAAAGTTTAATATAACAAATAATGATGCAAAGTTTCTTTTAAAAACATTCTGACGTCGTCATCACTGCCCTGACAAAACTCGAACACCTATGTGTTTGTATTATCACAAACACTGCCATCTAGTTATTATTTTTTTTGCTGTAGCCAAATTTTTACATCGTATGTTAATACCGCAGATATATAATTATAATATAATGGGTATTCTTTACTCCACAGGTCAATTCACTTAAATTTAACAATATGCATTACTGTTACATACTATACATAGAAAGGCCTCGCTTCTGAATTAATTTTGTAGTTAAAAAAAATGCGCAAAAAATTAATAAAAACTAATTTATGAAAATGTTCAAAAACCTAGTCCTGATCCCGGTAACTTCTACTATGCCAATTTCTAAGCCATTGACGAATTGTACGTATATACTACAGGAAAAAAAAGCTGATGATGGCGCGCACGGAGATGGAATTTGGAAGTCAATGTATATCCTTAAATTGACGGGCGAACAACCCTATTTCTACCTCATAGCATATAGCACTTCGGCCCTACTTGATATTGCACTTGCCACCTGTTTTATAGTAATTTATTAAAAAAGAGAGTGCAACTATATTATGTAACGTGCCCTACCCAAGTAATCATAAGTGCATTTTCGTCGCGTTCATCTCCACATTAATGTCTTAAGAGCTTTTTCTTGGATCTGCTCGGTGTCCCAGCTTGTACTTCAGCCAGCCATACCACGGTCCATCATCAACCGCTGGCTCTGTACTGGCTGCAATCCGCCGGTAAACAACTTATAAAGTCCCCAATGCAGACGACAGCAAAAGTCGACAAAACAACTGAACTAGTGCTGCATTAGTGACGCAGTTTCCCTCTCAAGGATAATAATAATAATAATACAGAAGATTTATAATGCGCACATATCCACCAAGAAGTGCTCAAGGCGCTTTGCAGTAAACAAGAAATCATACAATAGCATAACAATACAATAGCAAATGAAATATAATACTAAACAAAAGATTTAAAAAATGCATAAATGAATGTTAGTAGTCCTTATAGGCAATACACATAAGATGAGTTTTAAGTTTTTCTTGAAGGAGTAAACAGTTTGAGATTCACGAACGTACAGAGGCAAATCATTCCAAAGGCGTGTAGGAGCCACAATTTCAAAAGATCTGTCACCCCAAGAATGTTCAGACTTTTGTTCAGCCAGCAGAAATTTTGCACAGGAACGTAACTTGCGAGAGGGGGCATAACATTTCAACAAGTCCGATATATATAATGGTGCACAATCATTCAAAGATTTGAAAACAATAAGTAATATTTTATAAATAATACGATATGACATTGGCAGCCAATGCAGATCTTTCAGGATGGGGGTGATATGACATGATTTTTAGAGAGAGTTCACAATACGTGCAACAGTGTCTGATATGCATGGCTAAGACAATGGAGACTCACCACAATCAACCTATAGTCCAAGATGGACTATAAATATGGTTGGATGGATCAGGTGTTCTACTTTTACTAAATTCTACAATAAACCTAATTTGATGATAATCCTAATTTTTCAAAGGCTGTTCTTGGCAATGCCCGTCAAAGCCAGTTTGACATGATGACAATGCAGGAATCTGTATGTAAGTATACTTCATTGATGTTTCTGTCTGTATCGCTTCACTTTGTAGTCTTCTGTTTGACTCGGTGACATCTTAAGTAAGACCGAAGTGCTATTAGACGGGTCAATTTATGGAAAAAAAACACCCCAACCCCCAAAAAATTGCAACAAAAGGTTTTTCAACGGTTTTTGGTAGTATTTGACATCAGGAATAACATACTAAAAATCTAAGAAAATCTGGCTTCCGGAAAGTTGTCATTTTCAAAATGGCGTCCAAGATGGCCGCCAGTACCCTAAAATGGCCATAAATCATTTATTATCCATCCTAGAATTGTAATTTTGGTGTCTACTACTAGGTTTTAGGGGTCAAGCAATCCACTGAAACCAACTAAAGTATCGTTGAGTAGTCAGGCAACCTGCAATTCCAAGATGGCGTCCAAAATGGCTGCCAATTAAACTAAAATGGTTATAAGTCACTAACTGTTTATATTATGGCTGTGTCTACCCCTCGGTTTAAGGGGTTGGAAAATCTACTCAGACCAGTGAAAGTGTTATTGAGTAAAACTTTAAATCCAAGATGGCGTCCAAGATGGCCGCCAAGATGGCTATAAGTCATTTACTATTTACATCATAGATGTAATTTTGATGTCTGCCGTTAGGTTTTAGGGTCTAAAAATTAAGAAATTAACACAAGTAATTAGTACAAGTATCATTGAGTAATCAGGTAACCTAAAAAATCTAACATGGCATCCAACATGGCCGCCAATACACTGAAAAGGGCCCGAGGGAACTGTGGCGTAAGGAAGTCCGGCCCCGCGGTCGCGCCGGCACCGAGGTCCTTCCAGTCGAGGCATGCTCCGTCCCAGGGCGGGTGTCAGGCCCCTGCGGGCGCCTGCCGGCCGCGGACCAGGGCTTCCGGGAGTCGGGTTGTTTTGTAGCGCAGCCCAAAGGTGGGTGGTAAACTCCATCCAAGGCTAAATACCTGCACGAGACCGATAGAGCACAAGTACCGTGAGGGAAATTTGAAAAGCACTCTGAAGAGAGAGTTCAAGAGTACGTGAAGCCGTCGAGAAGCGCTTGGCCGCGTGCACTTCTATCGGGCGCGGCGCCCGCGACCAGTTGGGTCACCGGCAGAGGCCGGCCGGGTGGGGTGACTCCAGCCAAGCTGGGGGCCTCGACGGAGGTCCCGGTCGGAGAGCCTACAGCCCGGCCGCGTTGTGCCGGCGACCCGACCGAGGAAGGGACGACGGGCTGCGCCTGGCCCGAGAGCCGCCAGCGGCTCCCGTCGGGCCGGGTCGCCAGGGAGTCCGGTGAGCCCCGCCCGCCGCGACCGCCCCCCGCGACCGCCCCCCCGTGGCGGCGGCACGGCCGTTCGCTCCCGGTGTCGACCGCGTCACGGCACCCCGGGTCCACGGGCGATTGTCGCGAGCCCTACCGACCCGTCTTGAAACACGGACCAAGGAGTCTATCGGGCCCGCAAGTCGGAAGGCCGCAGGTCGAGGCCCCAAGGCGCAACGAGAATGAGAACTAAATAATAACCCAGCTAACATGCATACGTTGGGCCGACGTTGGTGAAAGTCGGATAAGTCGGCGTCAAAATATGGACGTTGTACGGACGTTAGATGAACGTCGTGAAGGTCGGGGTAAATTTACAAACGTTGCACTAACGTTGCAGTAACGTTGGAAAATGTTGTGCAGTATAATAGGTCTATTTTCAACCTAACTACGGCGCATCATACGTTGTGCCGATGTTGGTAAAATTGTGCATTATACGAAGCTGAAAGATGTTCTATTTTGGTTTTTGTTTTGTAGGTAATCAAAATTTCCGTTGCAGGGTTATTACCCGTGTAACAGGAATTTTGATTGGCTACAAAACAAAAACCCATAGAACATGCAGCTTTTTTCAAAATGTTAATGGAGATAGGGATGGTGTCGTGGCCGAGCGGTCTAGCTTTCCGGACTCAAGTTCTGGCGTTAGCAGCAGAATGTGGGTTCAAGTCCCGGTCATGACACTTGTGTCCTTGTGCAAGACACTTAACCATAATTGCTCAGAGGGGCAGAGGCAGTTTAACAACTGTCTTATTCTGACTAGTCACCCCTCCGTCCCTAAAATATGCTCACAATTGGTCATCACGTCAAAAGCAACATCAACTACCCCAACGTACGATGAACACGTTATACAAACGTTTGGCATGCTGACGTTGTCCCAACATGTCCCGACGTTGTGGGGACATTGGCCCATGTCCCGACGTTGTGGGGACATTGGCCCAACGTCTTTGATGTTGGCCCGATATAGAAAAACTAACGTCAAGGCGACGTCCACTACCGACGCTGCGCCAATCATAAAATATTACTTTGGCCCAACGTATGACCATACGTACAAACGTTGGGCATGCTGACGTTGGCTCAATATGTCCCAACGTTGTAGCGACATTGGCCCAACGTTGGCCAAACGTCTTCGACGTTGGACCGATGGAAAAACTAACGTCAAGACGACGTCCATTGCCAATGTTGGGCCAACCGTAAATTCTTATGTTGCCCAACGTTGGGCCGACATATGCATGTTAGCTGGGAACATTCTTGAATGTTACCTTGGCTGCCGTCTTGGATTTATTGATTATATGATTACTCCATGATAATTTAAATGTTCTTCATGTAGTTTTTGGCTCATAAAGCCTAAGGGTACCCCAAAAATAATAGCTGTAAGGTGAATAGTAAATGACTTACAATCATTTTAGTGAATTTGCGGCCATTTTGAACGCCATCTTGGATTTTTAGGTTTCCTGATTACTCAATGACACTTTTATTGGTCTTAATGGATTTCTTGACCCCTAAAACCAGGGGGTAGACACCAAAATTACAACTCTAGGATGGATAATAAATGATTTATGGCCATTTTAAGGTAACGGCGGCCATCTTGGACGCCATTTTGAAAATAACAGCTTTCCGGAAGTCCGAATTTATTAGATTTTTAATATGTTATTCCTGATGTCAAATACTACCAAAAACCGTTGAAAAACCTTTTGTTGCTATTTTTGGGGGGTAAAACTGTATATTGACCCGACTATATTTAATTGATTCAAATTAAATAAAGTGTAATTGAAGTTGAATACTAATTCTATTCTACCAGAATGCACTGACAGAAGCGGAACCAAACATAATCACGGAGAATCTTGGAAAATGGACAAATGCACGGACTGCCATTGTGATGACGGTTTTCCTGTTTGTATGTCATCAATGTGTGGTGGTCCAGCTATAACATATGGACTTGGTGGGCAGCCCACACAAAAATGTACAGTTAAGCCCGGACAAGAGGAAATCTGCTGCCCAGGTTACGACTGTGTAGGTAATGCATTCTATACTGCTGTCTATAGTTAAGTTTACCCTTAACTGGTGAAGCCAAAATCAAATTACTACAAATACATTTTTGTATAGGTAAAACTTGTAGCTTTGCATGTTGAAGAGGACAAGTAAGACTAATTGCGGTGACACCATGTGAAATTCTCAATTGAGTAGTAATTAGTTCTGAAAAGAACTGGATGTTACAACTCAATTTTTGTATGATTGTTTTAGGGAGTTTAGTGTCGAAAAGTTGGGGGAATGACATCGAAATTGGTTTGCATAATGTATACTCTTCAAAAAAAGAAACGCAAAACCACATTTTGGTGACATTGGGAAGATAATTTTAATTGCTGTATGGTAGGTCCGAGAATATCTAAATTTTGCGCAGTCGGTCAAAGGTGACCGAAGTCGCTCTTGCAAAAATGACAGGTCACAGGTCAAAGGTCATGGTCACCTACAGTCAATAGCGTGTGTGTCCTCCATGTGAGTTGAGAACTGCTTGACACCTCCTGCCCATGGAAGCAATCAGAGTACGGATCAGACCCTGGGGAATGGTGGCCCACTCAGCCTGCAATGCTAGTGCCAGCTGTGGCAGGGTCTGTGGTTGTGGTTGTCGCTGTCGCAGGCGTCTGTCCAACTCGTCCCATAAATGTTCGATAGGGTTCAAATCCGGCGATTTTGATGGCCAAGGAGGACATCAATGTTGTTGTTCTGCAGGTAGGCTGTCGTTAGTCTTGCAGTGTGAGGCCTGGCATTGTCATGCTGGTATACGGCGTTGGCGTTGGCCATAACGGGAACCACGTGTGGCTGCAGAATGGCATCAATGTAGCGCTGAGCAGTCAGGTTGCCTTGAACGTGTACCAAGTTGGTTCTGCCAGTGTAGGATATGGCTGCCCACATCATGACGCTGCCACCGCCAAATCTGTCAACCTCCCGTACGCAGTTGGCAGCAAAACGTTCATTACGGCGTCTATACACACGACATCTGCCATCGTGACGACGGAGCAAAAATCTTGACTCGTCGCTAAACCAGACACGTCTCCAACGCTGTTGAGGCCATACTCTACGCACCTGGCACCACTGACGTCGTCATAGACGATGTTGTTGTGTCAAAATGACACCTCGGACAGGCCGTCTGGCTCGAAGGCCTGCCTCACGTAGGCGGTTTCGCACGGTCTGGTCCGATATTCCACGCACACCTGGTAACGCTGTTGCTGTGGAGGTTGCTGTTGTCGTCCTGTCCCGTAGGTGGTGTACCCGTATGTACCGGTCCTGAGCGGCGGTGGTCACACGTGGTCTGCCGGATCTGGGACGATCACGTGTTGACCCATGTTGTTGGTATCGGTCCCACAGTCTTGTGATCGTGCTTGGGGATACATTGAACGCCCTGGCTACGGCCAACCTGGCTTCACCTGCTTGCAAGCGGCCGATGGCGTTGTTCCTCTGTGCTTCATTGAGTCGGGGCATTTCTTTCTGGTTCTGCAGTCGGCTAGGTATTGAGGTCAGGCAATCGAAAACCCCGCAATTTTATACTGGTGGTGTCCATGTTGCACGTGTATCAAACGCACATGCATTGACCACATGGTTTGCACCTGGCCGCGTTTTGGCGATTTTGCATGTTTTTGATTAGCATTTTCAGGTGTATGCGTTTATGCGACTGTTACAATGGGGATGTGTTTGGGACCCCGAATGACATTATATTCACAAATCTTGTAGCGCTCAGTCGACTATTCTGTTTTTAATTACCGATTTTATCCATTTTGCGTTTCTTTTTTTGAAGAGTATACATTGTACAACAAAGTACTTCATCTCGAGCGTTGCTCAAGGGGGGGATACCCCGTAAAAACATAACAACCCCCCCCCCCAAAAAAAACCCACCACCACTAACAACAAACAAACAAAAACAGCGCCTCAAATATCATTTTATGTACCCTTTCTCTTCTCCTACCTCCCATGGGGGGGGGGGGGGCTTTGAACCCCCCGTGGCTACGCCACTGGCGCACAACCAATCAGAATCCCAAGATAACACCCAAACGTACAAACAAACAAAAACAGACAATAAATATTTAAACAAACCAAACTTCCTCCCTTTTTTGCACGAATTATTCGCTTATTAATATTTTTACCGCATTTTGGGTGGAGGAGGGGGTGATCCTATGGACCATCTTCCCCGGGCCAAAAAAAGTTGGGGTTATATCCCCACCCCCGGGGATTTACGCCCGTGAAAGTATTAACAATGGACACTCATCATAAATTCTTAGATTATAAAGTTGAAAATGAGCGGGTTTGTCACGCGAGTACAACGGAATGGCTGAACACGTAGTTTTAGAGAAAAAAATTACTTTTAACATTTGAATTAACAAAAATTTGCCGTAGGGCAATTTTTGGTAAAACATTAGCACATAAAATACATGCAAAAGTTTTTGTCGTTTTCTTGAAAGTGTCAGCACTTTTTGTGATGAAATATTAATTTGGTATTATTGTTCACCTTCGCAGATCTACATGTATTTTGTACGGACAGCAATGGCAACAAGCACTCCTATGACAGTGTATGGTCCGAGGGAAAATGCAAGGACTACTGTCACTGTGTTAACGAAAGCACTGTAAAGTGCTTTGAGTTGTATGGTTGCAAGGAAGGTAGAACTATTATTGCTTCATGGTTTTATTTATTTATTTAATTAAAACGAAAGTGTTGAATCAACATTTTAAAGAGTTCGGTGAGTGACAACACCTTATAAAGTTAAATTCAAAGAACGTGTTGAATTAACACAAAATCAAGTTAAGTCTAACGTTATTAATATTAATTTAACACTTTTAAAAGTTAAATCCAATTTTATAAAGAGTTGTCACTGACCGAACTCTTTAAAATGTTGATTCAACACGTTCGTTTTAAGAGTGTACATTTGGAGGTGTTCGTGGCCGAGCGGTCTAGTGCATCGGACTCAAGTTCTGGTGTTGTCAGAACGTGGGTTCGAATCCCGGCATGGCTGGTGACGGCGCTTGTGCCCTTGAGCAAGACACTTAACCATTATTGCTTCGTAAAGGGACGTTATTAAGCCACAGGTCTAGATTAAGTAATTGCACGTATTAGAACCCAGAACACTTATTGGTGTTTCTGGTTCACATGACAAGCGCCCTTGTTTACAGGTTTCCTCAGGCTTCCGAGCTACCGTGTGCTTAAGTGTGCTTTTGAGGGATCCTTGGTTTTATTACCAGAAGTGTATTGCTATGACGAAACAGGAAATGTTGTGACAAATTAACAAAAAGTTACCCTGCTTTTGAGGCATCCTTGGTTTCATTACCAGAAATGTATAATAATAATATTTTACCATTATGCGTGTCCCTGAAAATGATTCCCTTTGTTGTGGCTCTCGTTATTACATCAGCTCAGCCTGCACCTATGTGTGACGAGATTCATTCTGTAGGAATCACATGGGAAGAGAATTGTATGCTCTGCCGTTGTAACGATGACCTCAGTATTGCCTGCGTTCCCCATGAGTGTGGCGTGCCCTTTAAAATCCTTCCAGAACTGTGCCACTGGGCCAAGAAAACCCCTGATGAATGCTGCCCTACAAAAGAGCTTTGTGAAGAACGTAAGAAAATACTGGTTGGTAATGTTTTATCAAAGGAAGTCTATTCTTAAAAAACTTAAATAAACAGAAATTATTTGAATGAGAATGGATTCCAGCAGGAAATGTACACTGTAAAAATTGCCTGTAAAAATTACAGTATTACTGGCAACTCAGCTGCCAGTAACTTACTGTAAAATTTTACATTAATAACTGTAAATAAATTATTGTAAAAATTACAGTAACTTACTGGCAGCTGGTTGCCAGTAACTTACTGTAAATTCTACAGTAACAAACAATATACCGTATCGCGATACAGTATATTTCTCACTTAGCAACAGTAGAGAAAAACGAGTTGCCCGAAATTGGTTCTCCGAAAAAGGTTCAAGACCTTTCTCACTTAACGAAGGTTGAGATACGAGTTGTGCGATACGGTTCTTTTCAGAACCTGTATCTCAGCTTCACGTTAGTTGAGATAAACACATGGTGTTACCGCAAACCGAAACGATATCGATATTCCACCATGCAAAGCCTCAAAACTTATAATTTATTTACAGTTATTAATGTAAAATTTTACAGTAAGTTACTGGCAGCTGAGTTGCCAGTAATACTGTAATTTTTACAGGCAATTTTTTACAGTGTACTGGTGTTGTAGGGTGCCATGGCTGAGCGGTCAGGTGCATCGGATTAATGTTCTGATGAGTCGTTAGAATGTGGGTTCGACAATGTGAGCAAGACCGTACACTTAAATGTAACTGCTTCTCTTCACCCAGGTGTATAAATGGGTACCTGTGAGGGTAGAGGGAGATGGTAATTGTGTTTGATTAGCCCTGTAGCGCCAAAAATGGTTGCACATTATGGGCTGTATACTCCCCAGGGAGCTGAGAAAGATTATAGAAATTATATTGGCCCAGGGGAAGTAATGTATTTATTATTATTCTTGGTGCAAGACGGTATTACATTGTATCAGTGAATTTGCACCCAGTGTCTTAATGAAAGCCGTTTTGGCGTCAAGTGAGCGTTGTTCGTATGTTGTGATCATAGATATAAAACATAATATGGTACTAAGCGCGCGTGTACTTCTCCAGCCAATGATCGCTTGACTGAGGCTGACCCAGGTGAGCCCCGTCAGAGCTACTGGAACGCCGCACTCTGTTTAGGCCCGGCTACTGGCTTGACTCGAACGCACCCAATGACGGTGGCGGTTCTCGCCTGGTTTGTCGGGCACTGCGCCTGCTAGCGGTGGATACTGTGTGAGCACTAGCTAGGAGCAGGGCTAGCGGTGGGTACTGTGTGAGCACTAGCTAGGAGCAGGGCTAGCGGTGGGTACTGTGTGAGCACTAGCTAGGAGCAGGGCTAGCGGTGGGTACTGTGTGAGCACTAGCTAGGAGCAGGGCTAGCGGTGGATACTGTGTGAGCACTAGCTAGGAGCAGGGCCATGGTGGGTACTGTGTGAGCACTAGCTAGGAGCAGGGCTGGCGGTGGGTACTGTGTGAGCACTAGCTAGGAGCAGGGCTGGCAGTGGGTACTGTGTGAGCACTAGCTAGAGCAGGGCTGGCGGTGGGTACTGTGTGAGCACTAGCTAGGAGCAGGGCTAGCGGTGGGTACTGTGTGAGCACTAGCTAGGAGCAGGGCTAGCGGTGGGTACTGTGTGAGCACTAGCTAGGAGCAGGGCTAGCGGTGGATACTGTATGAGCACTAGCTAGGAGCAGGGCTAGCGGTGGGTACTGTGTGAGCACTAGCTAGGAGCAGGGCTAGCGGTGGGTACTGTGGGAGCACTAGCTAGGAGCAGGGCTGGTGGCACTGTGTGAGCACTAGCCAGGAGCAGGGCTGGCGGTGTGTACTGTGTGAGCACTAGCTAGGAGCAGGGCTAGCGGTGGGTACTGTGTGAGCACTAGCTAGGAGCAGGGCTAGCGGTGGATACTGTGTGAGCACCAGCTAGGAGCAGGGCTAGCGGTGGCAACTGTGTGAGCACTAGCTAGGAGCAGGGCTAGCGGTGGGTACTGTGTGAGCACTAGCTAGGAGCAGGGCTAGCGGTGGGTACTGTGTGAGCACTAGCTAGGAGCAGGGCTAGCGGTGGATACTGTGTGAGCACCTAGCTAGGAGCAGGGCTAGCGGTGGGTACCTGTGTGAGCACTAGCTAGGAGCAGGGCTAGCGGTGGGTACTGTGTGAGCACTAGCTAGGAGCAGGGCTAGCGGTGGGTACTGTGTGAGCACTAGCTAGGAGCAGGGCTAGCGGTGGATACTGTGTGAGCACTAGCTAGGAGCAGGGCTAGCGGTGGGTACTGTGTGAGCACTAGCTAGGAGCAGGGCTAGCGGTGGGTACTGTGTGAGCACTAGCTAGGAGCAGGGCTAGCGGTGGGTACTGTGTGAGCACTAGCTAGGAGCAGGGCTAGCTGTGGATACTGTGTGAGCACTAGCTAGGAGCAGGGCTAGCGGTGGGTACTGTGTGAGCACTAGCTAGGAGCAGGGCTAGCGGTGGGTACTGTGTGAGCACTAGCTAGGAGCAGGGCTAGCGGTGGATACTGTGTGAGCACTAGCTAGGAGCAGGGCTAGCGGTGGGTACTGTGTGAGCACTAGCTATAGGAGCAGGGCCATGGTGGGTACTGTGTGAGCACTAGCTAGGAGCAGGGCTAGCGGTGGGTACTGTGTGAGCACTAGCTAGGAGCAGGGCCCAATTTCATAGAGCCGTTAAGCAGAAAAAATTGCTTACAAGAAATATTTGCTTAGCAGATTTAGTTGGTTACCAGCCAAACTTCCACACAAACTTTATGCATTTTGGCTGGTGGGCTGTTTTAAAATGCGAAATTAGCGAAAGTATTTGCTTAGCAAAATTCTCTGCTTAGCAGCTCTATGAAATTGAACCCAGGTCAATATGGTCTACCATGCGTATAATGTGAAAAAGTCCGTCTTGCACCATGACCAGTAATGTACACAACCGAATGAAGCGAACATTTAAGTGTATTCGAAATGAGTTAATGTATATTTTGTTTATACAATAAATATGTGTGAATTTGTCAAAATTGATTATTGTTGATTATTTTGTTCAATCTCCAGCGCTATCTGACTGTCCTGCTGGATCATCAGTAGCTCGATGGTGCCCGGATACACTCTGTGACATGACCTGCGAGGGTCACCCTGACGCCATATGTCGCATCAGTAGATGCGGGGGTTGCTCTGCCAAGTTTTATAAGAACAACGAAGTTGTACAATGTGGAGGAGAACCAATACGTACGTTACATAATTTTTTCTCTGAAAAAAATAATCTAAAATCTTGTTCTTATCCTGTCTGTGCGTTAACCCTATAACCACCCCCAAATCCTGCAAAATCCTCCAAGGGGCAAGTTTTTTTGGGGGGAAATCAGCACTTTTGGAGACTGGTACTTTTCACCTCTTCAAATGGGACAAGAAGTACACAGACCTTAAGTGCTGAATATGAAAGATCAACGATAATGCATGGTGAAGATAAGGGCATTTTGAACATTATAAGGACATGTTTCCAAAAGTGCACTGATGGATTTTGGAGGATTCAGGACGGTTGCTAGCCAGAATACCTAGGGGGTTAGGGTTACTCCTTGTTTTTTTCTAAAAGTGATAGCATTTTGGTAAATTGTATCAAACAACCAAAACAAAATCATCGTTTTGCACTTTTTGAACACTGGAATATATTAAATTTGAGTTTCCTCCATTCCATTTCATCCCAAGGAATCAGCCCAATATGCCCGTACGTATCTCAGATCAGATGCATCATATCCCCGTGTCAATCTGGTATTAAATGCGAGAATTACCCAAGCGCAGTGTGCCACGTCGAATATTGTCAGCCGTGTCTTGCAGTGTACTACGATGACAGTAACAAAGAGTTGGATTGCTCCGCGAAAGAAGATACAGTGATACAACAAGACACTTCTGTTCAGTAGATTTTTAATTTAAATTATTGATCTCGATTGCATCGAAAAGGGAATGTGCATTGCATGCATCTAGGGTATTTCATTTATTTAAATAAACAAAAGTTTAATTTCTGTTCGGAGATTTGGCATTGTTGTTTTTTCTTTATTGAATAATATTTTTACAAAACATGTCTGTGGGAAAAAACTTCACAGGCAACTCTGGCGGGATTCGATATCGCGAAATATCGCGGAACCGCTGCTATATAGTCAATCGTTATCAGGCAATCTCGGTGGTCGAATGGTTAAGACGTCTGCACCAGTAAGCAGAAGGTTGTGGGTTCGAATCTAGCCGCCTGTGAAGTTTTTCACAAACATTCGGAAAGCACTGAGTATACAGTGCTATACACACGTCGATGTAGGGCAAAATTAAATCAGTTATTTATCACCCGACGCAAGAATTACAGCAACAAATTTGAATTCCAATAAGTTACAGGTGAAGGGACTTTTAAAAGATTGTAAATGCGAATTTTGTTTTCTCCAACAGTAGAAATTCAGAATAAAATCTACATTCTGTTAAATTTTCTCATGAAGGACAACCACCTTCATAATTTTGTAAACTAAATAAAATAAAAATTGAACACTGAGAGAATGTTTATTAAGAAAGAAGTTTTACCAACACAGCAAAGTGTGAATAATTATGAGCATTGAAGATTTATCGACAGTGTTTTTTTTTTCGCGTTTTGACCAGCAGTTTGTCGGAAATATTTTGTTTTCGCTAAAACATTGTTAATTTTCTTTTAGAAATGGAAATAATTCATTTTGAGAATTGTCAAAATATTGGTTTAACAGTAAATTATAGCCTATAGAGGAATTCATGACGGGACCCACCACTAATTTATTTCACGAGACATCGTAAGCCTAGACATTCCCATTGTAGCTAGAGTGGACATGATCCATCAGTTACATGCACACTTTCAGCAGTGTCGAAGCGGCCATCTTTGTTACAATGTTAACGCCTGTTTGTACTTTACGTAAGCACGAAGGAAATAGAGATGTCGGTAAATGAGATTGTCCAAATAATGTCAACTCATTTGTACTTGTGCAATTCATTTGCCACGAAAAATAGTCTTCATTTTGCATTTGTCAAGTATGAACCGGCTTTATACTGATAGAAATTAAGCAAATGGAATCACATGCAAAGTGCAATGTTATTAAGATACAATCCCTGATTGGATGAGCCAGTGGACTGGACATGAGCACTCATTAATTTAGTCTTAAAGTGCAACTGATTGACATGAGAAATTGCTCTTTCAGGATTAACCCAAGTTGGAATCCCTGTTTGCACATACGGTATCATAGTACACAAAAATGAAAGTTCAACTTGGGCAAACTTCAGGATAATGTGTACTTGTATTTAGATTTTGGGGGTTAAGGGAATTCGTAAAATAAATTAAACATTTGAATTTCATTAAAGTTATAAAATTGTTGTTTCGTTATCTGTATCAAGGAATATCTTCTGGGATTGATTGTCGTATGTTTACCTGATAAACCAATAAAAAAAATACCCCGCCTAGTATGTGTTTCGTACCTTCCACTCCACACAGTGTATTCCATGGATATATACATCGCATTACTCAATTCAGTCCGTCACGGTTACCCATACTGTTGCACAATTCGTCCCTAATTTGCCATAGTGACCAATCCAAAACCTTTTTTCAATTTTAAGTTTTCCCGCCCATTAGTACATTCAGGAAGAGACCTACCATTGTATCTAATCCACATGCATGTATTCCTTATAGTTTTGGAGATAGAGCATGCATTCAAATGACGAATGCTCTAACTGGCTATTTTTGTAATTTGGCAAAGTGACCAATACCGCATTGGTCACTATGCCAACTGAATTTGGGATTGGTCAATATGGCAAATTAGGGACGAAATGTGATATGCACTATAGGCCTGTTCACTCAATGCACATTGTAGCCCTCTAGCGGTGAAGTTGTTTCCAGTGTCTTCGGGTGCACGGTGTTTGTTTCACTCCTGGGTAAAAAAAACTCACATAGTAAACAGTGCTAAATACAAAAGTCATTAAAAAATATTAGAAGTCGTACAGTTTTTAAAACCAACAGAAAAAAATATTGATCATATATAACCTTTTATTTTCTTCTCAATTCATTGTGGATAGTCCAGGTTTCCATCGAGTATATTCTTACCCCAATGGAAACCACGCTCTACAGTAATGAAAACGACCACAATGAAAAACAGCCATTTTGGAAAAAGGCCTTAACGCTTGAACTCAAATTAGGACCACTTTTTCAGGGCCTAGTGTATAAAGGCCAAAATACTCAAAGTTGGAAGTCAAGGACCCCAGGTATGCATTTCGGCTAGTAGTCTGTTTTATATTGCTTAGCAAAAATATTGGGCCATTTTTACACAATCCATCAAATGTTTTTGAGAAACATTTTCAGAAACATTTGATAAACAGCTCGGCGCATGAATTTCTCACTATTTTAGTGGGGTGCACCCTTATATTGACTGTAATGGAGATCATGACCAGTGTTCGCTGGATGATATTCCGCGCATACACACATCAACTGCAAAATACGGCAAACGCATGTGACATAAAACACAATAAAGGGGGCCACTTTGCATCCGTCACGTTAGCAGTTTTTCCAATGGTTGTTATTTATTTTTAAGTACCTGAAACCGACCAAAAAGTGTTTCAACATGTGAATGGACATGCAGGCTTATACTAGAACTAATTTGAGTTGATTTATTTATTTATTTATTTTGTTTATTTTTTTTTTTTACCCTCAAATTTCCATAAAAATTGGACGGAAAAAGTTACCTCACTTTTCCGTCCATTTGTTGATGGAAATTTTAGGGTAATTAAAAAAATAATAGTAATAATCAACTCAAATTATCTTTAGGATAAGCATGCATGTCTATTCAAATGTTGAAATTCTTTTTTGGTGGTTTCAGATATTTAAAAAAAAATTACAACCATTAGAAAAACTGCTAACGTGACGGTAGGAAAATGGCCCCCTTTATTGTGTTTTATGTGCCAACAAAAAAACAAAAAAACTTCAACATTCTGATTGCTTCATTCCCGCGTGGTGGATACTCGCGTACTTCCTGGTTGGTTATTATCGCCGATATTGCATCTAGGCATGCAGCTAGGGCCAATTTCATATCACTGCTAAGCAGAGAATTTTGCTGAGCAAATATTTTTGCTCAGCAATATAAAACAGACTACCAGCCGAAATACATACATTTTGTGTATAGAAGTTTGGCTGGTAACCAAAGGAATCCGTCTTAAGCTCTATGAAATTGGTCCCTGGTCTTTACCGGCCGTTAATACACCCCACGTGATCACGTTTCGTCCAATCAGATTGTCTTATAACTGTCTTGGGCATTTATGAATAGTTGATAAAGTGCGCACACCGATCTCCACCGCGACGTAGGCCTAAATCATTTCTGTTCAGACACGGACATGCCATAGATCAAGGATTTGAATAAACAAACTATACGGTTCATACAGAGAAAGAGAGAGTATTGAAAGAGAATAATTTTACATTAAAGGGGCAGTATCGTCACTGTAGTATCCTCATTAGGCGCTCCATAGAAGGTCAAGGGTCAAATAAACCATGTTCGATTGCTACATCAAAACCGTATGTACAGTCTCAACAGTGCATCTAGTTTGTGCCCCAAATAGACTCCAGACATTACAGTCACGATCAGAGCAGACTTTCAACAGGGCATGAAATCGATGTCCTAGTTTAAGATGAACACAATGACTGAAAATTACTGGCTCATTTATGCAGCAGAGTTAACCTAAACCTAGTACTCTGGTACCATGCCCTGTTGATTCATGGCGATAATATTATTGTCCCTGTAACCTGCAAGTAATTGTTCCATACTGTTTAGGTTTTCATTTATTGATATTCCCTGTAAAGCCTAAGTGTTTTTTTTGTAATTATGGTCGATGCAACAAACAGACAAACAAAACAACAACATTGAAGCGTGCTGAAAACAGTGGGATGAGTAAAGGTGCCAATTTTGTTAGAATTCTGGAATCAATCAATCAATCAATACAATATGTGTCTAGTTCTAATTTTAACTGACAGCTGTATAAGAACAATAGCTTGTTTAATAAGTTCAAGTACTGGGGAAAAGTAAAATAAAGGGAAGGTACATATTCTGTATTGTTGGCAAAACTGCTTCTAAGGGTATGCTTACTCCCTTTGAGTCAAGGTATAGATTAAACAAAACACCCGGTGAAGGAATTCAGCTTGTAATGTTGTGTCATTCATATAATTATTTTATACTCATTCTAATGTTAAATTTAGGAAAGATTACTCTTTCCAAGATTTAAACCGGATTTTCTTCCTCTATATTTTCCTGGGGAAAAAACTCCCCACAATCTCAGACAGCAAATATATTTCTAGGGAAGACTAATTCGGAAGTTTTACATTAATATTCGATCATTGTGTTATTTTTCAATTACCAATCCTATGCATTACCTTTAAACTGGTAAAATATATTTAAGTACATCCATACTTTGTAAGAATCAATACAGAAATCAACTTATTTACTTATTTACTCAAAAATGGTAGCACCTTATCAAGGGATTCAAAGGATGTTTGATATCTGCATCATCAATTTTTTAAAGATTTATAGCAATAGTGTATTGTGGCCTAAAGGGACAATATCGTCATGATCAACGTAGGGCATGTACCGGAGTACTAGGTTTAGGTTAACTCAGTGACGGGAAATCATATCCCACATGATAAGGTCATAATATTTAACCGTTGCTGCTGCATAAATGAGCCAGTAATTATCAGTCACTGTGTTCATCTTAAACTAGGTCACCGATTCCATGCCCTGTTGAAAGTCTGCTCTGATCGTGACGATCCTGTCCCTTTAATCTAATTGATTCATTTGCTTGGGATGATTGATAACATTACGATTTTAAACCAAGTTAGTTTTCATGTAGGCTAATAACTGTCAATAATGTTTTTTGAGATTACCAATAGTGTATGTGGTTTAACGTAATTGCTTTGTTTGCTTCGGATATTTGCTACCGTCATCAACTTTATACCAAGTAAGTTTTTTTTTTTAAACTGTCAGTTATGTTGTTGAGATCACCAATAGCAGAGATGCCAACATTCCAAATTGAAAAGAGTAATTCGCCACGGTGCATCCGCTTCGGACACGAAAATACCCAAATTACCCCTTTTCAAACCTCACACTCGAGGCTTTACATTTTTATAAATCGTAAAACTGATACAAGGATCGTACAATCGTAATTGGACTCAATAAATCGTAAAAATTACGCCCAAATCGTAAATGTTGGCATCTCTGCAATAGTGTACGGTATGGCTGTATATGTAACCTAATTTATTGGTTTTGGTTTATTGGTTTTGGTTTTATTTGAAACATAATCCTCCACATATGTCAGCATGGAAATTTTACAGAAAGTTTTAATATTTATTTAAATATAGGCCATGGTAGTTATTTATATTGAAGGTCTCACAGGCGTGGGGGTATATCTATTGTGAAAAAATCAATGTATTGATAGAAATTTCCTTCAATTGGTTTAGCTTTGAAAATTGCAGGTGTTGGCGAACAGGCAAATAAAGACAGCATATTTTTGGTTTAATTCCTCATCACTAAATACTCTGATTTGACAGAGTAAGGACCTGCAAGGAGCAATGGTTCACAAGATGACGAAGCTATTGTTTTTACTATTGATCGTGGGGTTTGCAGTTGGATCACAGGAGATATTACATACTAATCTGGTAAGCTAGTTTTGGTGCTGGTGGAGTCAGTGGCGTCAGGGCCGTAAGCGAGCAGGTTGTGTGGGGGTATGATACCCCCAATAATTTAGAGCCTCAGTCGGCAATTGAAGCATCAAAGGTACTAGAACAAGGGTTGGTCCAGAATAAATTTTCAGTCGGCAAACCTTAAAATATAGGTTTGCCGACTGCAAATGTATCGTGTTTCAAGCACTGAAGATTTTCCGAGTTGTTTGTTATAAGTCGTCTGGTCATAATATTAGTGTTCTGTCGGTAAATTTACCAGCAAAAAATAAAAAATTCGCCCCCCCAACTTGGCTCCACACCCCAAAGAAAATGCCTTCGCTACGCTCCTGAGTGGCGTAACCATCAGGATTTTCAAAGTTTTGGATTTGTTTTGGATACATTTACAGACACAAAACTACATACACAAAACTCAAATGAACCAATCAGAAATATCAACAAGTTTGTGAATTTACCGACATACACTATTTTGCAAACAAGTGGGGGCGGCTCCCCCGCTCCCACAGCCACTTTTGCACACTCTTAAAACTAAAGTGTTGAATCAACATTTTGAAGAGTTCGGTAAGTGACAACTCTTTATAAACTTGGATTTAACTTTTAAAAGTGTTGAATTAACATTGATAAAGTTAGACTTAACTTGACTCCGTGTTAATTCAACACTTTCTTTGAGTTGAATTTCACTTTATAAAGTGTTGTCACTCACCGATCTCTTATATGGTCAATTCAACACTATAAATGTAAGAGTGTAATAACCGGATTATCAATTAACGAATTATTATCTGAAATCGTTTGAAGTGCTTTCTTATTACAGGAAACATGAATTTACAAAAGAAATTTCAAAAATGCCGGTAAAAAAAACAGAAAAAAATGTTAGAGTTTTTCGTAGTTTTTTCAAAAACGTGGGCACCTATTGTTATTGTTAAGTTAGTTTTATAAAATATTTCGTAAATAAAAGCATTGGTATACATGTAAATGATCCTGGTAGATTATTTCGTCTGGAGTGCTTTCAGATTAGAGAAAACAACTGAGAATTGTTACGTAGAATTTAAATTTGTGTGGAACATAACAGGAATTTACAAACATTTACAAAAAAGTTGCCTTTTGTAAAATATAAATAATAATAATAATAATAATAAAAATGTGTGGATTTATATAGCGCACGTATCCACCAACTGAGTAGTGCTCAAGGCGCATTATATTATTACCCCTGCTCATAAATCATTCCTGAAACCATCTCAGCTCCCTGGGGAGTATACAGCTCAATTGCTGCCATTACAGCGCATATAGGGCTAATCAACCAACTCTGCCCTCACAGGTACCCATTTAACCCCTGGGTGGAGAGAAGCAACTATGGTTAAGTGTCTTGCTCAAGGACACAAGTGTCACGGCTGGGATTCGAACCCACATTCTGCTGCTAACACCAGAACTTGAGTCCGGTAAGCTAGACCGCTCAGCCACGACACTTTTACAAGTTTTTCGTTGTTTTCTCAATAAAGTGATCATCTATTTTGATGAAATTTAAGTTTAATGATAAATTTCTTGAAACCTAATGCCTTTGGGTTGATATGAACGAACCTTACCAAAAAACAATGTTGTACCTTCTCTTTAAAGGGGGGATGTACAACTTTGGTACGGTACACGATTACAGCCGTGATTACTGAATTTATAATCTAAAAACACATGAAGCTGGTGATGGTACCAAACACTGTGAGAATCTATTCTGTCTGACATGTTGTCGTTATTTTGAGAAAAAAAAGGTGATGGCTGATCACGGGTCCAGAGCCGAGCTGGGTAGCAAAACTCGTAACCATATGATATTTTAGAGTACAATGCAGTGTGGTATGGATTACATCAGGCTGGTAATAGGTATTATAACTTGAACACGTCCTCATACATCGATTCTTTCGTGTAATTTACTGTAATGCCAAGCAAATAAGAAAGTAGGCCTACTGTCCAACTGCAATGGTGAACACTTCTAGTGCGACGCGATAACACTTCTATTGCGACACGACAACACTTCTAGTGCGACGCGACTACACTTCTAGTGCGACGCGACACACTTCTAGTGCGACGCAACACCACTTCTAGTGCGACGCGACAACACTTCTTACGGTGTTATAAAACAAATTGACTGTTTTCACTCGTTGATCTCTGGAACGTTCTATTTTCACTCGGCTTCGGCTCGGGAAAACAGTCCACACTAAAAAATTGCCTGTAAAAATTACAGTAAGTTACTGGCAGCTGGTTGCCAGTAACTTACTGTAATTTTTACAGGCAATTTTTTTACAGTGCAGGGATCACCTCATGAGGCTAGTTTTACTGTACCACGAGTGAAAGCAATCAATATACATGTATAAATAGACTTGATGAAGGTGCAAAGTTAAATGTTTTACCCCAGCTGAAATCAGTCAGCAAATCGACTTCTAAAAACGCTCAAAATATAATCAATTTTAACCCACCATTCAACACAGGATTATGAATATGAAAGTAAAACTGCATGAGAAATATTATGTATACCACAAAAACATAATTTTGAGAGAAAATAGTCAGATGACACAGCGATGACTGTTTTTGTTAATTCTTTGATAATGACACACAACATGTACAGCGCGCGGCTGTTTGATATTGGCCATTTAGCTTAATTATTTTAATTTACTGCATTGAAAAGCGCAGTCGTGGGAGTGGTTTATTGAACGAGGTTAAAGCATTTTTTTCATATTAAGCCATAATCGATAGCAGGGCTATGATTTTTTGTGTGTAGGCCTAATTAATAGATTTTTTGGAAGTATATTCTTTTAGAAAATATATGATAGAATTATTCCCTCCAGATGGTACCGGAAAATTAATTTTCAGCCCCTGGATCGTTAACTAAAATGTACACATAACACAACCAACATGTAATCATTTCAGCTTATTACGTTTTAGTCTGTGTTTATTGTGACGGAACAGGGGCAAGTCTAGTCCAGCCTAGTGGACTTTTGCGAGTTTACTGCGTCTTTGGCCAGCGTCGCTATGCGCCGGTCTGCGTCGCGTGGGGTCTGCGCCGCGCCGGGCAGTAAAGCAGCAGCAGCAGCACAGCCCTTATATGGCAAAACAGCCTAACTCGAAAAATGACATTTTGAGAAAATTGAGTTTAAAGTTTGAACACGTGCCTTTTTGGACACTTGACTCTGTTGGAATTGGAATAAAGCATGATGAACATGGAGATCATTTTAGTCTACATTCCTGCAAATTTTGGGCACAAATCCTTGGATCGTTTTTGTAATATGATAAATTTCATGCACTTACATTCTTTTGCTGAATATTTAACCAAATCATATTTCTAATACTTTTATGGCAAAACAGTGTATCTCAAGTTACATTTAATTTCCATTATACGGTATTTATGGCAAAACGATGTATCTTGAGTTATAGGTTTTTATGCCACTACATTGTTATGGTAAACCGATGTATCTTCAGTTAATGATTTTAATTCCGTTACATATTTATGGCAAAACGATGTATCTCCAGTTGTGGATTTTATTTCAACTACATTTTTATTGTAATACGTTTGAGTTAAAACATTTCCTTTTGTGAAACAACACAATAAACAACAATTGTAGTAGTTTACTTAACACAATTCATGATATTACATAAAGGAGAATGATCATTGGAACAAATCATTTCAAAATATATCATTTATACATCATTAAGGAGATGGGTATAATGATGTTGATGATTTTGTGGATGGTGGGATGGACGGGTGATGATGGTGATGATGACCAACGGCGGATCCAGGGGGGGGCCAACGGGGGCCATGGCCCCCCCCAAAAACCGAAGCTGTACGCCCCCCCCCTCCCCCCCCCAAAAAAATTTAAAAAAAGAAAAGAAAAGAAAAGAAAAGAAGAAAAAAAAGGGGGAAAAAGAGACAAAACAAAACCCCACAACTTTACGCCCCCTCCTTGTGCAGCTAAGTCTTGCTTATACGTTCAGCTTTTGTTAAAGTATGCAAATTACAACACACTGATTGGCTACATGAATGTGTTCATAATCCTACTCACGATCCAACATTGCCACAAAATTTGCAATGGTAGTTTGTGCAGTTAAGCCAAGCTGCATTAGACGAGGCGTACACGGTGATTGTATGCATGGCTTATGCACACGCGACTGGTTGTGGGGTTTCCTGGATATTAAGGTGAGCCATGCAACGTCCGCAATGTAGGGCCTACGTTTAGACTTGGCGCGAACATCGCGTGCATAAAACGCATTTCAATCTTGTGGTACGAGCAGGAACAGTGACTTGAAAGATTCGTCTTCCATCGTCATATGAGCAGTAAGTATCAACGTAAAATACAGTGGGCTGTTTTGCAGCACTGTGTAGATTACACAATAATGTATGTACATACCATAACACTCTGGGGACTCCATGCGGGCACCAGCCTAGCAGATGGTGGCCATATCTTAAACATGTCAATGATTGTTTTTCTGAAAATCTACCCTTTTGTAGAAAGGATCAATTTTGATCAATAATAACTGCCGTTAATTCCAGAGTTCTGTGTCATCAATGGATTATTTCAGGCGGCTTTATTTAAACATTAATTTGCATTAATAACTTTACAACTTGCACACGATTAGCAGCGTAAGTTTGTCATAATCATACAACGCCACACCCCAGTGGAGCCGGCTAGCTCCTGTGCACGTAGCTATAGGAAAGGAAAGTGTCAATGGAAACTTTACAGAAAAAATGAGCCCCTCCCAACACAAAATCCTGGGTACATACATGCGCCACTAAACAAACAAACCCCACCAGAAACGTTTTGCGCTCGCAAATACGCCCCTCCACTGAGCATTTGGCCCCCCCTAAACTTTGGGCCTAGATCCGCCGTTGATGATGACAAGGCTTATGTGCACGGCACCGCACTGTGTGGTTTTCGGATACAGCACGAAGTGACTGTGTGTGATTTTCGGATATAGCGCGAAGTGACACATGGCAGTGTCCCGGCTGCGAAATTAACACCAATTGAGAATCCTATTGCACAGTGGTAACAGGAAGGATTCCGAAAATGCGTGGTGCGTCAATTGGGAAAAAGTGTAGGCTTTCGTTAATATTCGTTTTCGTCGTCTGCGTTTTAGTTCGAAAATACCTCGAAAAAACATAATTCCGGTGGTAGAAAAAATGGCATCAAGTTGATTTGGATGCTTCATAGTTTGAAGAATAATTCATTAAATTTCAAAGATTGTACACGAAGTTGCATATGGGGACTTTTTAAAGAAAAATCTTAATGCGTTTCACTATTTTCTCGTTAAAAACACAATGAAATTATCTGCAAAATTTATACGTTGGTTTCTGTACATATTTCTTGACTTCTTGATTGTGAAAGTACAGATGTATATACATTCATTATAATAATTTTAGAATGGGAAGAATAACTGACATAACCGGAATGAAGAATTTACTCTGTCATGTCGAAGTCCACATCAACCGAATGTATTCAAAGCAAATTTGATAATTGGAACTCCCAGCGCTGGTGACACTAGCGATGAATCCTCCTGTCCCCGTTCCCAACTTCCTCCATCGTCTTACGGTTTCTGGTGGATACAATCAGGTGTATAACCAAAAAGGGCTTGACCCTTTCACGAGACGAATATGAGTTGCTTGTTATCCTGAATCCCTACCCCTCCCCCGATCGACAATTAAGCTGAATGGAAATAGATGAATTGGTTTTCCCATCCCTGTTAAAAATGCACGAAAAAGAAACAACATTCTGCTCATATAAAACATGCCAAACACCGCCACCGCCCCACCTGAAGCCTTCATCACCCCATTAACAACCCCATTTAAACCCCAAAGGTCCACTACTCAACCTCCCGGCCAAAGCTAAAATCTACTTCAGATATTGTAGTTCGAAAGGTAGGCCTATTATACGGGAGATATCCTGAGAGTGCCGTCCACTAGTGGGACACTCTGCTGTGTTTGACGGCACGGCCTGTGTCACAATCACGCTGGTTGGAAATTCACGGAAAACTTCACCGGAACCGTTCCATATTATAGCGATGTCCAATGAATACTGTGGTATGATTTATTTTGAAACAAATCAGATAATTATTGAATATGTTTGACATATTATTCTTTTAAAAAACACAGACAAGAGATAGCAGTAACAATGGTAAAATCGTTTTACTATTTTACAAAAAATTGAGGCTCGAGGATAGTTGTGTAGTTATTTGTTCTCAAAACAATTATCATATTTATAATCGAAGAAGGCCCTTATGCACAATCTATCTAAATCAAATGTTGCCTGGAGCAGAATACATTTAAGTTAATTACGCATTAGTTAATAAAGTTTTACCCATGATAATTATTTACGCGATTTCATTACATAACGTTGCACATGTGAGAGTGATTCGGCGGCCCAATTGATAGCATGTTGGGTTTCAGCTGCAGGGTGAAAGAGCATCAGTTCGAATCCGCAGTTGTCTTTTGTGGACCTCCGTTTTCTCTTTTGCGTAATTACCATTCATAAATTTCAATATATTAAATTGAACGCAACACGAATCGGTCGCGTAAGTCACTAGTGCACTGGTTTGATCAATCGCAAACAGTTCCACTTTTATGGAATCCTGCTCGTGACCTTTTTTTATTTTTATTTGTTTGACCAATGGTTGTTGTCTTCATTGAATCTCCAATCATTCCTATTAAATATAAGATGAAGCAACAGTTTAATGGTTAAGGCGCAAGACCTTGGTACAGCTGACTCTGGTTCCAACAGTGTCATGACGCTTTACTTTTTAATTTTCAATGGTTACACAATCACGATTTATTTAAGTAATTTAAAATACAACACCAGATTCCAACAACATAGGTGGCGCAAGCCGTTAGTACACTGGTTTGATATATTAAAAAAAAAAAATTAAGCAATCACATTTTATTTATAAGTAGTAAATCATCATGACTACACGCATTAAAGAATTACATACAAAAAAGAAAGAACGAAAGAAAGAAAGAAAGAAAGAAAGAATCTTTATTATATATATATATCAATAAAAAATGATAACAAAAATAAAGAAAAGTAACAGGAGCAAAACAAGATCAAATAGGCCTATATATCCATTAGATTAAATTAAATGGGAATTATGCGAATTTGTTTGCACAAAGACGAATTTATTTGACCGATTGACCACTGTACGCAGTCGCGACGAAATTGAACAATGTTTTATTCCAAATTTAGCAACTAAATATTAAATTACTTGACCAATGTTTTAATATGTTCGGCCACAGACGAAATTGAAAATTACAAATGCACGAACCACATTTTTGGGACGAATTTGAAGTTCACTAAATATGAATTTGATCGATAAATGTGTTAAATAAGCTGGGAAAACCTATATTAACTTCATCACCATTTACCCAGAGGATTGGTGGCGCAATCTACTGCGTGGCGCAATCTACTGCGTGGCGCAATCTACTGGTGGCGCAATCTACTGCGGTCCAGGCGAACCGGGTTAAAAAAAGAACCGGGTTCGAAACCCAGTGGCGCCATTTCTTTAATTTTAAATAATTACGCAATCCTGTTTTATTTATACTAGTATTAAATTCAATTACATGTACCAAGAGGAATCTTGGCGCAATCCAGTGGTACTGGGTTTCGGTGCAGGAGACCTGGGATCGAAACACAGTGGCAACAATGTTTTAGTTTTGAATGATTACGCAATCAAGATTTATTTAAGTAGTTTTAAATTCAACTCCAGATACAAACAGGATAGTTGGTGCAAGCCGGTAGTACACTGGAAAGTTCAATCAGTACATTTCTAGGCTGGTACGTCTGGCAGTTCGAACCCCTATTAGAAAGTTCTTGTGTTTTATTTTGACCAATGCTTGTTGCTAGCAATAAATCTCCAATCATTCACATTCCATGGCAGATAACCAACGGTCTAATGTTAAGGCGCCAAAGTTTGGGACAAGCGAATCCCAGCACTGGTCTGCCGCATTTTTTTTCCATTTTAAGTGGTTTTGCTGTCACGGTTTAGAATTAAT